>PVIR01034800.1:0-16942 GCA_004026965.1 Petromus typicus | reverse complement strand
TTTACCTTAAGAGAACTTCATTCTTTTCTCTCTGCATCCTTATCTCTCTTCATTTTTCTCCCCCTTGATCTAGTCCTCTCACCTTTAGCAACACAATATTACTCAGGGGCTATAGAAATATGAAGATCCAGTTTTCCCTATCTCCCTCTGGTTTATTTACAGCTTCCATTCTGCTATTTTCTCCAAAGCAAGAAATGAAACATAGCTCATCATAGCCACAGGAAAGAGAAGTTGAGAAGAAATGGTTTCTTCTCATTGTAAAGGCAGGCTCGTGTTTGCGGAAATGAGAGGAGGAGAGAACTGTGTGATCAAATGGTCCAGCAGTAAGATCTTACCATATCACGTGGTAAGGGCATCCTGAGAGGAAACCCTATTAGCTCACTCCACAGGCCTTCACATTTTTGAAAAGTACCCCTATCAAAAATTTTATGGTACCATTAAAATATTTTATAAAACTAAAATTATATTTGGATTGATTGAAGTATTTTATTTCACTACCAAGAAATAAAAATCACACAGTTAAACCTAGAAGGTTGTCACTTGCTCCTTCCACGTTGGCTTACAGATGCCAAAATGGAAGTTTCAATCCTCATGTCTCTTTTCTTTATCTCTGCTTGACAAAGCACAGCACTGCATGACTGCGAAGCTCAGTTTCCATCCCATTTGAGGCAGTGAGTCTTGGCTGTTCACTTCTTAAGGTTCCAATGAAAGAATGCACCTCTTCTATAGAGAAATGAAAGTCTCATAAATATAATTATCACTGGTTCACAAACAATCTAAGGTTTGGATAAAAATCCTCAGACAGAAGGGAGAAGTTGGAGAACACCTTTTTTCCAGATGCCCTCCTGTTCGGCTCAGCCCACCTTCAGCAAGTCCTCCAAGTAACATGGACATATTCACTTTTTTAGTTGTCTAATTTTCCATATTTTAAATAATATATATGTTCAGTGTGTCTTTTTCAGATTGTCCAAGCTTTTGACTTACTAAGAACAAAAGGAATATGAAGAAAAATATGTACCTTTGTTGGTAGTTTCATTAGGATATTAATTCATACCTTAAAAGAAAAATGGGGAATTTCATATGTATAAGTAACATCACGTGATGTCCACAGAATCAGTAAGAAATACTCCATCCCTTTTGGGAATCTTTATGTATTTCTGTGAAGCAAGTGATGAATGTCTATGTTTAGAAAAAGTTATAAATACTGACATTTTTGTCTTATTTATGTTTCAGCCTGTTTGTAGTATGCAACAATTATATTCATCATCAGGAGGTGGTATGTGTGCATGACATATCTTAAATCTTCAGTTAATAATCCATTAATATATTTATTTTTTAAAAGTATCCTAAGTGATAGAATCATCCTAAACTGTGATGTTATTTAGGAATATAAAGTTCTTGTTTTATCTAAATTAAATTGACTTCAAAAGCTTACAGAAAATGGAAAGCATAAATAACTTCGCTATGAGCCACTAAATATGATTCTGTAAGTTATGGAGCCTGGGAATGAACCTCTTGAGAGAGCTCCCAATGTTATTTCAAAGCAGACCAAAGTTTAAAACCTACTTTACTGGAGGTTCCTTCTAGTTCTATGATTTTATGATTCTGGTTTATGACTAATCAGTCTAAATTTTAGCTGGTAGACCACACAATTCCCTGCCAAACTTCCTCCACCAAATATAGCAACAGTTGACAGATGCCAAAGCGGCAGTGGTCTTTGTCAGTGCCTATCCTAAATGCAGCTGGGCCCACAGAGCCTTGTCCCCAGCTGTCTGGAGCTGGGCAGCAGGTGCCAGGGTGGCCAGCTGTTCTTACGAGGCAAGTCTGGCAGCGCTGCTTGCCCAGGTCTTGAATTTTCCCGTGGGTGGCCTTGCTTTTGTGGGTGGTCTGTCCAACTCTAATTCTGCTAAGTGTGCATTCCAAAGCTAGAAGAGCCGAGCCAGTACCTACAGAGAGCACATATGCATTTTATGTTTATAATATGTATTCGTATTTTGGATTGGACGAACTCTTAAAGTTCAATCCAGCCTTAAATTCTACATGTGAGGTAGTTCATATATAAATATTGCGTCAAATCTTCTCATTTATGATTTTTCATTGCAGATGACATGGGCATAGTCCAGCTGTCTTGACTCTCTCTCATTCCTCTTCAATTTTTCAAACTTAAACCCATTCACAGGAGTAGCATTTTAAAATGTAAAATCCAAATCATTCTGAAACACTATCAGACTGAACTGGCAGAGAGGGGTTTTAGGGCAGCGAAAATACTCTCTATGATATGAAAATGGAATTACCCATTTACCCAAGTCCATAGAATGTATAACAGAGTGGTACCAATGTTTTAATGTAGGTCCATCACTTATAACAAATCTATCACTCCACTGAGGGTTAATATTAACGCAGGAAGCTACACCTGTGGGGTATCTTTTATACCTTTGTCTCAACTTTTCTATGAACTTAAAACAATTTAATAAACTTAAAACTTAGACAATTCTAAGAATTGTCTTTAAAATTTTTGAAAGTGTGGAGAGATGATGCCTATCTATCTCTTTTTGCAAAAGTGCAGGAAAATGTTGTAGTTTGAAATAATCACTCTCTTGTTTTGTTTTCTAAAACAAGTAGCAAATAAAGCATAGAGTCACATTATATTGGAACTGTAAACATAGTGCACAATTAGTTTCAAATGATATTTGTGATATCAAGTGATATTTTTAATACATTGCATTCAGATGTTCTTTACATTTGTGTTATTTTTGTATTTCTCTTCTTCTAGTGCTTGAAAAGATACTCCATAATTTAATATTGTCAGATAATTTGCTGAGTGAATTTCTCACTTCTTCAATATGAACTGATAGCTGCCTTGTGATTCATGTGTGGAGTGTTTCCAAGAAAAGCACACAATCCTTTAAATCTCTGAGTCAATACAATTTTTAGTCCACTTCACCCACACACAGGAATAGTGGAATAGACTGAAAAAACTTACTTTTTAAAGCTGTTATTTATTTTTCCTTTTAAATGTCATACTGGATATCACTGAAAATCATATTAAAAAATCTCTCAAGAAGCAATATTTCTATAAATAACCTTTAGGACTATATAAAATATGACAAAAATACCTAATGATTCTTTTTAAAAAGAATAACGTTAAAGCTAACTTCTAGATGCCTCCCCAAAACCTCACACTCTCATAGATGGGGCTTCAGAGAGTGACTGGATCATGGGTTTAATACTGACTTAGCCCATTGATTGGTTTAGTGTACTTCTGTGAGAAATGACACTATTGAAGAGGGAAGACCCACCCTGGGTGGAGGCGGCACCGCGAAATAGACTTGTATTCTGGGTGGAATAAAAGGGAAAGCAGAAAGAAGGCTCTGCATCCTGCCTACCCTGCCATGGACTGTTTATCCTGTGGTGTCCTGTCATGCTGCCCTGCACTGGAGCCAGCCAACCATGAAACCTTTAATAACCATAAGCTAAAGCACATCTTCCTTCCTTTAGCTTGTGGGTTTTGAGTAACTTTGTCCCAGCAAGAAGAAACTAAGACAAATACCAAATTTGTACATTGGCCTGTATCAACAGAACTATTTGGGACAGAAGACCAAAAATTGAAAGTGAATAAGTAATACTTTCATCTAAAACAAAACAAAACAGAAAAAAGATGAAATTGTACTCCATGTACATACTGTCAAAAGCAAAGGAGACTTTATACACACACCTAAGCAAACAAATTATACAACTATTTAAGTTGCTAATATATGTCACTTGTACTACCTTAATTGCCTACTTCAGATGTCTAAAAGCTATTTGCATGGCTGAAATATACAAATGGCCTGTATAAATGTTATAAAATGGAGATAAATCTGATAGTTGCTTAATAAATAATGCAAAAATAGTGGTGAAAACAAATTAATGTGTAATCCTGAGTTAGTGTGTCATCCTGATCTGCTTAAGTGGGAAGCCCATGAACTTCACCCCATTGTGTGGCCATTAGGAGAGAGCTCTCGGGGAGCAGGTGTATTCACAGAGGCTCCTATCTCTAGATCCTCCTTGGAAATAGTCTGCCCCATATAGGAGAAGTTTCTCACTTCTTGAGGCTCTCAGTTTTCTCACTGTTATAGTTTATACCTAAATGTCCCTTAAAATCTCATGTTTGGATCACGGCTATACGGTATTTATTGGTGGATTAATAGTTTATAGCTAACTGTGAGGTTGGGAGGTGAAGCCTGGCTAGAGGAGGTGGGTCATGAGGGGCCTGGCCTGGAGTGGTCTCTCATCTTGTGGACCCCTCAGTGCCTTTCTCTACTCTCTTCCTTCCAAGCCCTGAGCATGGCTCCTCCCCCTGTCTCCTCTGCCTTGATGCCCTGCCTTGGAGCCAGCTGAGTACAGACTGAACCTCTACAAAGCGTGAGTCAAAATAAACCTTCCCCACTTCAAGTTGTAGGTATTGGCGCTTGTGTCTCAGTGACAGGAAAAGTCACGAAGATACTCATGGAGTCTTTCCTGCTTCATAACGGGAACCTCGTACTGAGGAACTCATCGGAAATGCAGTCAGAAAAACTGTAAACAAGAAGGAATATTTAGGATATTATCTTTTACTTATATGCTTTTATTAACTTTTTACATCTTAAAAATCAAAGTATCCTGATTTTTTAAAAGGCCAATTTTAAAATGTTAAGTAAGCAAGTAAAGAAATGGAGGCTGTGGGAGAACTTGCTAAAAAAAAAAAAAAAAAAAAAGACTTGTGAATCCCCTACATGTCCTGTAAATGGTCCAGGCCTCAGCACACCCATACATTTTGTGATGTACTTATAAAACAGCTAAAGTCTTAAATTTCTATGGGGGAGATGATTCCACAAAGAAATTAAGGCTATAGGCACTTAAGTCAAGTCCTAGACATGCTACTTTCTGGGCACTTGATACTGGGCATTTAATAAAGTATTAGCCACATCGCGCCTCTTTTTTCTTATTTCTTCTAATGGAAATGGCACAATGAAAGCCTGAGCTCATCAGGCCCCACGGAGTGCTCAGTGTGTCAATGTTTGTGAAGCATTCTTTGTATCATGTTATATACTCTACGTACTATGTACACAGCAGTGATAACAATTATTTACCCAAAAGACAGCTTAAACAAAGTACAGTATAAAAATTGAAGGTTTATCTATTGAAGATACCATAAACACATGACCTCACCACCCAGAAAATAGCATGGGAGGAAATACTTGCCACATATATAACAGAAAAAGAGCTTCTACAAACCAATGTAAGAGAGGGAGAGAAAGAAAGAGAGAGAATTGAAGTAAATAAGTCCCAAAAGGAGGAAATAAACAAATTTCAATAAACTTTTGAAACATGCTAAAATTCCCTAATAAAGTATGTCAATAGCACTGCAAATCAAAACAAAAACAAATTCAATTTTTACATGATATTGGAAAAATAGAAAATATTAATGATATCCAGTAGTAGATGATAAATGCTTTAAAATATGGTGTATAAAAATAATCAAGAAATACCATGTGCAGGTATACATTTATAATATTGAATGTAACCATATGTGTACCTAAAATGGACCAATAAACTCAATAAGTGAAAAAATAATGATTACCAGGAAAATTTAAGAGAAATTTTGAAAGTATTTCTCAAAGTATCCAATATCCTTCCTTGCCTGCCAAAAAAGAAACACACAATGTAGAATTACAATAGAAATGCTTAAAATATACTTTATATTAATAAATAATACATGTGTATAAGTATACTACAACTACTTTTAATCGGGAATATTGGAAAAGAATATGACTGGTTACTGATATGAAGTTGATAAATTATGTTACAGTTGTATAGGAGATGCAAGCAACTCTTTTACACAGTTTCTCAGACTTTAAACTCATTTAAAAATTGCCAGTTAATATCAGATTGTTAACTCTACTGACTTCTAGGGATAGGAAAATGATAAAAATTTTGGCAATTTACATTATATGTTCTTGAATTTGACACTAAACATTTTTTACTGTAAAAGGAGACATAATGGTTAAAAATAAGTTATTTTGTGTTACCAGTCAAGAGCAAATACAGAAGAACATGCAATATCATTTCCAAGAGGAAAATCAAAGAAAAACATGTATCAAATACCAGTGAGTATTATACTTACATAGTAACATTACAGGTGATTTTTGTTCCTCTTTATGTTTTTGTAAATTATCTTAATTGTCTAAAAGGAGCATATTGTTTTTGTAACTGGAAGAAAATAAAACTATTTGTCTGAAATTTTATTTTAATACCCTCCATACTCCGTGGCTGAAGACTATCAGCATGCAGTCGATCAAGAGTGAAGAATGATTCCTCTCATGTTTTCTTTCTTTCTTTATGTTTCACACACACACTTGTGCTCACCTTCTGATTCCAAAGCTTCAAAGGTCATAGGCAGCAGCACAGTTCTCTACATGATGCACTGAGCTTGATTATTTCTGATAAAATATTGAAATAAATCTATTATTTATCAGTTGGGAATAAGGAATCAGAAATATGATAATGTTTCCACAAATCTACTAAAAGGAATTGCTTAAAAATCAGTCCTTTGAAATGCATCTGAAATACTTTGAACTGTAATGTTTCAGACTCTGTGTGTGTGTGTCTCTGTGTGTGTGTGCCCTTTTTAAATGATCATTAGAACTTTTGTTCGCTTAAATGTATTAGTATGTAAAGTAATGTAGCTTTCTTAAAACCTTTCAAATTTCTTTATAGATGTTCCTTTTATGTTGCAATTGGCTTGAAAGCTCTGAAATTATGTCAAAATTATAGCTTTCGGAAGTAAAGTCTCAGGTAACCAAATGGACCAAATCAAATTTAATTTAGTGTGATTTCAAAGAGGTCAACATACTAAATTTTGAAAATTGGTGTTTATTCTGGAAATACCAAATATTTTGAAAGAATCATTAAGGAAGCAACATTTTTTCCTTGTGCATTTCTGTTACATTTGGCAGTGATTTTTAAAAATTGTAACCTATAACTATATTCAATTAAATGAATACATATCCAAGAATTTCTCCGTGGTGGCATCTGTGGTTCAGTGATTAAAATTAACTGCTCATAAATGGATTCTCTCAGTTATTCACCCAATGCAACATTTGAAATCCTTTATTTTAGACAAAACTTTGGAGCCTACAAAATTTGTCTTATCCTTTAAAAAAGCAGAGCAAATTAATGAAGTTTAATTAATTAAAGTTTCAAATCATTTTCCCCAACAAAAGAGATTGGCCTTTTTATTTCTTACACTAATATATTAGTGAATATATTTGTAAAATAAAAAATAAAAACTGAAGTTAATTTTTAAGTAATTTCTTGATAGTAGACATGCTTTCTGAAGTAAGATAGAATTTCAACATTTTTATTTTGTTTTTTATTTTACCAGGAATTGAATTCAGGATCTTGTACTTGCCAGGTAGTTGTGGCCCCAATGAGCTAAGTCCCCAGCTCCTCAATGTTGTTTTAATCTTCCTAAGTGAAATAAATCTGGCACACAAGCTTAAATATTGTGCATTTTCTCTGTGTGAGAAACCTATTGTATAATTAAAGAATGAGGCAAAATATAGAGAAAAAGGGAGTAAGGAAATAGATCTTTCTCAAATGAAAAAGGGAGCAAGAGATGAAGGAAGGGGCTGAGGGGAGAGAAAGGTGACAAGGAAAAGAACCGATACATGCTGTGTGTGTGGCTCACGGCCCAAGGGGAATGTAGTCATTATATAATGCAAATGCGCACCAATAAAAATTTTTCTAAATGACTAGACTTAACTTTTTCTTTTTGAGGCCAGAAAAGGAAAATACATGTAAGAGATAAAGAGAAACAGTTCAAAATCTAGAACATGAATCATTTCCTAAAGTTGTACTAATTTTAAAATAAAGATTCACATGTTCTTCCAAAAACACATCAAGTATCTATTCATTCACTAGATGGTATATAGGTTTTGACAACACTTTGTGGTGGTATTTGAAAGGCCAGTATAGAATAGAATACTGGGTTTATTCAGTCCATTCTCATCCACATATAGATTCCCTCATTTCTGAAATCAGAATAATAAAATCCTCACTTCAAAATCTTTTACAATAATTTTTAGACTACATACTTAAAATTATAAAGATGGTACCAAAAGTCTTTTATCAAAATATATTTCTAGGCACAGTATCAAAGTTTAACAAACTATCAAAGTTTTAATAAACTGTATTATAAAATTTTAAAAACTTTGCCAGCTTACCGATTCACTAATCATAGAAAAAGCAATAATTTCCAAAATTCAATGAATATATTACAATTTAAAGAAATAAAATTTGTTATCAACTATTAAAGTATTGCTTTCTAAATTATTTATAGTTAATGGAAGTATTTAAAGTTATTTGTTTCATATCATCTCCAATTCATCTTAAGACTTATTAAGTACATAATAATTACAGTCGGGAGAGTTGGTACATATATGCAAGACATTTGACTCTTCATTTCCTTTTTCACGACCTCCCTCTTTCCTCCATCTCTTCATCTCTTTTCCATTTGCAAAACGTCTATCTCCCTAGTTCCTTTTACTTTGTCCTTCATTTATTTTGAGGTTTCTCACATAAGAGAAATGATGCAATAGTTAAGCTTTTACTTTGCGTAACATTTTAATCAAAGGTACATCCATCTTCCTCCAGATGACTCGGGTTCACCCTTGTTTGTGGCAGATGTGTGCCCCTTATGTACAAGTGCAGCACTTTTACCCGTTCACCTGTGGATGAGCACACAGGCCAGGTCCGAGACCGAGCTGTTGTGAACCGTGCTGCAGGGCAGGGTGGATCCCTGTACAAAGGTGTCTTTACCTCTGCGCCTGACAGCCTGGCCACAGTTCAGTACTATTCACCTTCTTTATGATGGCTGTTATTTCTGCAACAAGATAGAATCTCAGAGACATTTTAATTGCATTTCTATAATAACAAGAGTTGTTTAACACTTTTTCAGATATTTACTGATTGTTTGTAGTTCTTCTGAAAAGTATCTATTTATTTCAGTGACCTATTTCTGATGGGTTTTCTTCTTTTGTGTTCTTTATATATTCCAGATATTAGTCCTCTGGCCAAGGAACAGCTAAAAAGTTTACCATTCTGTAGGTTGTCTCTTCCCTCTGTGTTTTCTTTTTTTTTTCCTTTGCTGTAAGAAGCTTTGAATTTTATGTAAATAAAACTTTCCTTAAGAAGCAGTTTGGCATCTCAGTATTTAAAGCAATGCTCACAGCTGAGAAGATATTTCTCACTCTTTCCTGTGTCCAACCGGTGTAGCCCATGATTCCTGCGAGGCACATGGAAGACACTGTTTTATCTCCGAAAACATCATGACCAGGTCGCTATTATCATCTTCTTTATCACAAAGTTAAGGCAAAGCCACTGGAGATCGTGCTGTTTGGTGTATGCCTCTCTGAGTAGGTCTGTCCCTGAAGAGTCAGATGAAAAGGATATTCAGATAATTGAGTGAATTAGCATTCCAAATCAGCTTATTTAGTGTTATCCACTTAAATATTGGAGAACATCTGTCAGAAGTTGGTGCTGATGTTAATGTCATTGATACTAAACTGTTCCTTCTGGTGATATTTAAATAACAGTATCATTTGCTTTTTGAAGCTATTTCTGGCTGTCAGTAGTAAAATTGTATCATAAAAGTGATTCCTGTTTCCTGTTGGTTCTGGCAGGAGGACATTATTTAAGGTCACCAAAATGTGACACTGAGTTACTTCAATACATTTAGTCAAGTTCAGTAAAAACCAGGGAGCCCTAGGCAAAGTTTGTTTCACAATTCTGAGGCACAAATTGGATTATGAACTTGGAAAGTTATTTCAGCACAATCTACTTCTCATGTTAATGTTTCAGTACAGAAGCACTCGCACCTTGGGTTAGGAAAAGGAAGGGAGAAAAACAAAGGAAGAGAAGAGAAGGAAAAGACAGTTCTTAATACTTATATCAGACGACAGTACAGAAGCGGCTATGGAAATAATGGGAGGAAGTGGATTATGTAGTAGAGGAAAGTTGGTCAGATTTTTGCATATATTTTACTAGTCCCTATTTTTATGCAGATTAATTAGTTTCATTTTGGTAGATTTGAACATGAATGTAACAGATTTTGATTATTCATCTTCTGTTATTCTTCCTGGTCCACCATTTGGGGCGAGTTTTAGTGTGTCTAGTTTAGTTTGATCGTATCCACTTACATTTTCACCCTTGTATTACCTGTTTCTAGATACTTTTACTAAAAATTGAATTTCTAACCTCTCTTTCTGGAAAATTATTCATATGAAATTAATCAAGTTATGAAAATCAAGTTAAAATTACCTATGAAAATCTATGAGAATGTTTTAAGTAATATTTTTGTATTTTTTATTTTCAATTTTTATTAGTCATGTATCAAATTATCACATCCCACAGCAGGAGTTGTTATGTATACACAACACATTTATTTAACTGCTTTAATGATATTTTGAACTATTGATTGAATAATAATTCTTGCTTGTGCAGTTAAGTATTTCAGTTTTTATTATTTAAGATTTTATGCTCACAACTTCCATTTTAAGCTCTATTTCAGAATTATTTTAAAACTCATTTTCTTCTATTTCATCTATTTCATTCATTTACCACTCAACATTTTTGGTCCTTCTTATGTGCCAAACATTGCAAACATGTTCTGGTGAAAATAAACAGTGAATTTTTTCCCAGAGAACAGCACTGACTGACAGAGTATATAGAGATAAATAAAACTCATGGCAGAAAATATGAGGAGGGCTCCAAGCAGGCAGGATGGGGTGCGGGAGCTAGAAAAAGGAGCCGAGAGGTGTCATGTGTTTGTACACACTCCCATGGCAAACGCAGTCCAGATGCGCTTAGACATGTAACAACAAAACCACTTAAAATGAGAACTGCACAGCAGGGTGAATGATGGCCATGGTGAAATGGTTGCAGGCAAAAGTACAAGTGAACTGGCACCTGAAGAAAGAGCAAACCCTGGAGGAGGGAAGAAGTCTGTTCCCTGTCCCAGCAGAGGAAAGGATAAGGATGCATCAGCTTCCTGTGGTAATACAAGTGGAGGCACCAAAACAAAGTGAAAGCAGGCTGAGGCCTGGAACGAAAACAAGGCATGTAAAAGAGTAGGCGCTGTTGAGCAGAATGGGGACAAATGTGTATCCGTGGAACATTCTGGAAGCATGTGACTCCGTTAACTGTGCATATCTTCTCCTACAGCTAGTTTCCAAACTGCAGAGTGGCCTTGGATATTTCGCAAACCCTCTCCGTACACCCTGTCTTGCTGGCTTCTTTGCTTTCTGCCTCCTGGGTAGCTCTGTCCTGTCTCTTTCAAGCACCTTATCAAAAACTCTCACCTGGACTTCTGACCAGTGCTGCCCAAATCCCACCTCAACTGTCCACATCCCCCCTGCTGCAGACGCTGCAGGGCTTGGCCACGTGGCATATCCAAGTCACTGTGCTTCCCCTCTTCTACCTTGTTTTCTTCAATTGTAAAGCAGCAATACTAGCAACATCAGAGTCCTAGAAAGGATTAAGTGATTTAATATGTTTAAGTGTTTAAAATGCTATTACAGTCAAATAATCCTCCATCCCCCTTCAGTACCAGAGATCAGATGCAGGGCCTTGCACTTGCCGGGCAGGCACAGCGCTACTTCGCTACACCCGGCCTTAGAATAATTACTGTTTGACAGATGGGCTCTGCTGGAGACCAGAAAAATGAATTTGAATCCAAATTTAGCCATTTAGTAGTGAGATTTGGGGCAAACTATCTCTCCCTGATTTAATATTTTTACCACTGAAATGGATAAAATCATGAATATCCATTATATTTAGGAACATATGCCAGAAACTTATCAACTTTTCTAAGGACATCTTCTGCTGTGAGATATACATTTAGATCAGTTATACCATAATATTTAGCAAAGATCTGGTGATCTGCATCGTAGTCCCAACAATCTGGAAGCGTGAAGCAGAAGGATCAATTCAGAGTCAGCCTGGGCAACACAGTGAGACCTTAGCTCAGAAATTTTTCTTTTAAATTAAAAATGCAGCTTAGCATAGTGGTGCATTCCTGTAATCTCAGTACTTGGGAGGCTGACACAGGAGGGTCACCATGAGTTTGAGGCCAGTCTGGGCCACAGAGTGAGCTCAAAATCAGGCTGAACTATGTAGCAAAACCCTATCTCAAATCAATCAATCAATCAATGCGACAAATTTTAATTACCTTGCTCACTAGTGTTAGTAGGTTATTGCTGATAAAACTTTACTTTGAGTCTCAGTTATTTGTTTGCTTTAACTTTAACCACAAAATTATTAAAAAGTATTAGGAATAAATGAGGTTCAAAATATATGATCAGTTTGTGAAATGGGAAGAATATCTTCAAAGGAGAAATGGAACAAGGAGTCAGGGGAAAGCAAAGAAGGGAGAGAGAAAGGTTGATGGTAAAAATGGAAAAATGGAAACAAAGCTTACATATATGGGGAGAGATGGAAAGGCAGAAGGGAGAGCCAGGAAAAATAAGAATCAAGGTATGTCATGCATAGGTACAAATTCTCAATGAGGAATGTGATCATAATGGATTCCTAAAATGTACCAATCAAATCAGTAAAGAAACAAAAGAAAAAATTATTATTAGGGAAAGAAAGCTTATATTCACCTTTTGTGGTCCTTTTATAAAGTCTGATTATCTCATATATGCTCATAGCTCATAACTCTGTTCAAGCTTATCAAGTTGAACAGAGAAAGGAGATTTGTAAGGAGTTCATAAATCAAATGTGTGGGAGGAGAGGTAGTCAGCATGCTGGTCGGCAAGTATCAGCAAGTTTTTTATAAAACTGAGTATTTAAACTGGTAAAATATGAAAAAAAATCAAATCTATGTTTTTTCCTATATGGATTTCACTCAAAATATCCTCTGTATTTTGAGGGTGAAAGTCAATTTACACAGACCAAGACACATTCATAGATAAAACAGAGAAAGGAAAAGTAAGTTGTGGAGAAATCTTCTGTCAGAATTCCTACGGAAGTGGAATATAGCATTTCCCATAGTTTCAATAATACTGACTATTTTCACATGGTATAGTTTAAAATACTCTTCTGTATGTTTTGTGAATTTTGCTGGATTTGGAATGGGGGGAATTATACTGGGAACTTAAAGTTGTGCCAGCACCAAGAGGTGTTTAAATAATAACTGGTTACAATGTCTTAATGCTTAGTCCATTGCTCCCAATGTGTACAGATTCTTTAGGAATATTTCTTTCTTTATGTATTTGTATTTTTATTGAAAAATAACACATGGACATGGTAAAAAGAAATTAGTGATATATTTTAATATTTTTCTTTTTCCTTTCCTTATTCATCTATCTTTTGGCCCTTTCTCTTTTGCAAAAGATCCATCTCTATTTTCTTTTATACATAGTCTATTTTGCTCTTTAATTTACTTATATTTTGGGGGTTTCATTTAAGAGAAATCTTTTTTGGTGGTTATATATAACATTCACCATACTTCCACATATGTTATAGAGATACCACAACTTATTTCCCTACGGAGCACCAATTTAGATGAGCTGTTTAACTCTTTACTCCTGTTTCTTTTAGTAAATATTATGAGTTTGGCAGCTAATATCAACGGTTGCTTTAAAAGATTATGTTAATTTAAAATGCCACTATGTGTTTCTGAAAGGGCCCCCCCCTTCACTCATCAACATGTTTTCAGACAAGTTATGAGCTAACAGGCTTTGGGAGGACATCTAGATAAAAATCATAGAGCTTAGGTGAAAGGGGACAATGTTGAGATTGTAACAAAAAAGTATGGAAACAAATTTTATGTATATGGGGGGGTGGTAGGGTGCGTAGGGCTATGGGAAAAAATGAGAATTAAGTTGTGTCTTTTACTGGTACAAATCCCCATTATGGAGTGCAATCATGATGTGTATATTTAATGTACCAATAAAGATTATTTTAAAAAAATCATAGAGCTTAACCTGCAAAACAGAAGTATAGAAGAAGAAAAGTGAATAAAATAAACAAATATTAAGTGAATAAGTAATTAAGTTATCTCAGTTGTATTGCAACGTTAGTCTAAGCTTTATATCAAAACTATTGAGTTTTAACTATCTCAATATCTGTATTTTGAATTTAGTTTTCCTTGCCAATAACACTGTAGTATCAAATAACTCATTCAAATATTTATTTCCTGTTTCATTACCTTTAAACAACTAATTATCTTTTAACTCCAGAGAACAGAAAATTCTTCACTTGTCCTTGTAAATTAATCAACACACATGCACACACACACACACACACACACACACACACACACACACACATACAGTTATCCAAAATGTAAGTTTGTAAATCCAGCAAAATTCACAAAACATACAGAAGAGTATTTTAAACTATACCATGTGAAAATATAGTATTGGAAATACTATAAGACAAACAATCCTGTTTCTTTAACAAATAAATTACAAGGAACAAAAGAAAATGAGAGGGAGGTTAAACTAAATTATAATGTTTAGGGCAACTCACTTGATTGTGAAATTACAAGAACAAGTAAAGAATCATTTCCAGTCCTATAAAAGTTAGCACAGTGGCTTATGTAAGACAGAAAGAGGAAATGAGAAGGGAGAAGTAAGGAAGATTTCTGCTGGGCCACAAAAATCTACCCCACATGAGCGGCAGAGATGGGTACATAGATGTGTGAATTATCATAGTTGATTAAGTGGCATATGTGTGTAAGTGTTTTATTTTTCTATATTTGAATTACAATAAGTAATAAAAATTCTAAAAAAACAGTCATGTGACTAAAGCTTCTATTTCTGATTTAGAATATAATAGCTGATTGCAAAACATTCTCTATTAATACCCATTAGAAAAGAGATTGAAAAAATTATTTATAAACATCACAGAGGCTGAGGTAATTGGAGTCTGTGGACCAAGAGGATCCTGGGAATCTAAAGTTGAGGAAGGCCACCCCAGTCCTCTGGACCCTGCTGCTTTCTTGAAGGGGGACCCTATGAAGATAGGCAGCTACTGAAACTGAAGTAATGAAACTTTAAAGAATGTAAATGAATTCTAGAATGTATGTTATATATTGTGAAATAGAAAATACTCAAAGCAAAATGGGGTGAAGGGGGAAAAACAATGAGATTATAACAAAAAAGAAAGAAAACAAAGTTTACAAAGTTTATGTATGTAGGGAGTTGGGGTGGTAGAGTGAGTAGGGGTATGGGAAAAAATGAGGATTAAATTGTGTCATATACTGGAACAATTTCCGTTATTGAGTGCAATCATGATGTGTATATGTAATGTACCAATAAAGATTTCAATTAAATTTTTAAAATAAAATAAAATAAAAAGAATATTGGAATGGCAGCCATTCTTTGTGGAGTGAGATGAAATTTCAGAATTAGCCAGCAACAAATGTTGGCGAGGATTCGGAGAAGAAGGAACCCTTTTTTACTGTTGGTGGGATTGTAGACTAATACAACCCCTGTGGAGATTAGTTTGGAGATTCCTCAAAAAGCTAGAATTAGAAGTCCCATTTGACCTGGTCTTCGTTCTGCTAGGTATATACACAAAAGAATTAACAGACTCATATCACAGTGACATATGTGCACCCATGTTTATAGCAGCTCAGTTTGTTATTGCTACATCTTGGAATCCACCCAACTGTCCATCAACTGGACACTGGATAAGAAAGTAGTGGTTCTTTTACAGAATGGAGTATTACTCTGCCATAAAAATGATAAGTTTGAGTCATTTATACTTAAATGGACGTACCTTGAGGATACCCTCATAAGTGAAATAAATAGGTCACAAATAAGTACATATCGCATCTTTTCTCTGGTATGAGAAAATAAAGATGAAAATGACTCCTAGAATTGTATGTTATATATTGTGAAATAGAAAATTCTCAAGTGAAATAGGGTGAAGGGGGAAACATAATGAGATTATAGCAAAAAAGAAAGAAAACAAATTTTATGTATATGGTGGGGTGGTAGGGTGGGTAGGGCTATGGGAAAAAATGGAAATTAAGTTGTGTCATATACTGGTACAAATCCCCATTATAGAGTGCAATCATGATGTGTATATGTAATGTACCAATAAAGATTTCAATAAAAAAAAGAATATTGGAAAGTTACAGAACAAATCATGCTTCAAATTAGAAAACATTCTCAATAGGTGAAATATCAAAGTGTGTAGACCGTAGCTAAGCAGAACAAAGCAGTTTACGAGCCATAAGTATGTCTTAGAAATAAAGAAAGCCCACAGATGAGCATGACGCAAGGCTAAGACCTGACCTTCGGTCCAGATTAGACCGAAAAGTTCTGCCAGAGACCTCTGCTTCCACGAAGCCGATGGTCTGGCAGATGTCCTGACAGCCTCGTGGGAAAATGCATAATGGACTCGAATCTTTTTCAGGATACAAAACAAAAGTGTATTAACACATTTAAATTGAATCAGAACATCTTTCTGTTCACATGAAATATCTATGAGAGAGCTGGCTTAGGAAACAGACAAAAATTATTTTCCAGTCATTTCTTACAGCTTTATGTACTATGAATCTGCACTGATAACAAAAATTCAAACAAAAGATAACTGGAATGTGAAATATTTTATATTCTTCCTTTCATGTTTTTGTGAGTCCAAGAATAGTGAAATAATGACTTGAAATTTGCATGTAAAATTTTAAAAAATTAAGGCCAGGGGTGGTGTGGGCCTCTGCAATCCCAGCATTCAAGAGGCAGAAGCAGGAGAATTTCCAGGAGTTCAAGGCAATCTGGTGAGTTCAAAGCCAGCCTGAACTGTCTCAAAAACCATACATCCAAGCAATCCTTGTTTTTAAAAGTATTTCTACAAAGGATGCTGAAAATCCTCAGTTGATTCACAAATACTTTTATTTTCTATAATT
>PVIR01034799.1:0-16794 GCA_004026965.1 Petromus typicus | reverse complement strand
TACTGGGTGTGGAGACTCACCCCAGCGGCAACCAATACCACATACCAGTGCCAGGCGTGGTGGCTCACGCCTGTAATCCCAGCACTTGGGAGGCAGAGGCAGGAGGATTGCTGTGATGTGAGTTTGAGGCTGAGCTCAGGGCCAGCCTGAACCACAAAGCGAGACCCTGTCTCAAAAAACCTTAAAAAAAAAAAAAAAAAAGAAAGTCAACTAACTATCTATCTACCTGTCTGTCTGTCTGCCTATCTATCTAGAGAGGGGATCTCACTGTGTTTTCCGGACTGGCCTCAAACTCCTCAGCTCACAGTCTCCCTGTCTCAGGCTCTAAATAGCTGGGATTCTAGGTGCACACTATTGTGCGTGGCAGGATACATCCATTTTACATCATCAAAGCACTCTTTATACATTTACAATTTACCAAGAGTTTCTTACTAGATCATAAAGCCTGTTAACCGTGACAAGTACATCTTCCATATTTATCAAGGTAACCGATCGTGTGGTTTTTCTCCTTCTTGATATTCAGATTCCCTAACATTTATTTATTTTTGGACAGCCTTACTCCACCTGGTTATGATGTACATGTCTGTTCTTTTCATTTCTTTCTATTTGCTAAGATTTTTATCTCACATTTTGGCATTAATATGTAAGACTGCTCTGTCATTTTTGGTAGTTGTTTATTAACTTTTTGGGTGTGGGAGGCTGGCTTGACAAATTTAAGTTGTACTTTCATTTGTTATATTTTAAAACCAAATGTGTGTGTATATTTAGTACGAAATCACTCCTGAAAACAGTAAAACTATTATACAGAAGTACCAGGCCACTCCCTTTATCTCCAAAAGCTACACATAAACTCCAAAGATGCAACTTTTTGAAAACTGAATACAGCAAATTAAAGCATGCATTTGGAAAAATAGTGTGCAGTGTGAATGTTTTATGACAAGACCACAAAAATCTTAATTATATTGACATTCAATATCATTATAGGTAAATAATGACCCATTTATTTTCCCATTTTAGGCAATTTAACGCTCTGTTGGAAGCTGCAGTTTAACACTAAGACTGCAAAAAGCTTAGCTATCTTACATCCATGCACAAACACATTTCATAGCAAATGACCCCAGAGCAACATCACACTGCCTGGATCTGCATAGGTAACACCTGGTAACACACATGGCAAAGGCACCTTCACAGCTCTCCCTCCCCACAGGCTGTAACTCCTTGTGGCAAGGACACTGCCTGAAACACTCCCCGACAGAGGGTAAGTGCTCAGGACATAACTGATGAAGGGAGGAACGTATGAACGGCTGAAGTGCTTTCACTTCGCTCTGGGTCCCTCCTACCTGCAGTGGTCCTCAGGCGGCTCTCAGCGAGCTCAGAGATGGCTCCAGCTGTTGAAGTCTTTTTCAGTCGTACTATCCCTGATGAGGAGGTACTTCCAGGCTTGTTGAGCATGTCCTCGCTACTGGCTCTCTTGAGCTAGAAGAGATGGTGGGGGAGAGAGAGAAGATGACGAGACACTTCTTCAGTAAGGGGTGTTGTGAGCCGAGAACTGTGGGCCCAGTGGTTTAGGTACAGTAAGAGGGTGCTGAGGAGCACGACTTTGTGAACTGAAAAAACAAAAGGTAGACAAACCTGCTCCTTTCACTCCTAGGTCACAGTACAACCATCCCTGTTTCAAAGATCAGAGTCAGATCAGGGTGCGTTGTGTTATATTTCAAATACAGCTGTCTCTCTACGTGCAGGGCTTACATTCCACGATGCCAGGTGATCCCTCAAACCTCAGAGAGTACTGAACTCTATATATACTGTATTTCATTCTTAACTAGACCTCAGCAACCTCAACATATAGTTTTTTCTCTTTCTTTATTAAGTAGAAAACGTTTACCCTTTCACTTAAAGGAAACACTACATAACAGCATATCTGGACTGGTAGTCTCACTACTCTTGCCCTTCAGTGCTGATATTAAGTAAAATGATAGGTTTTTTTTACCCCATGCATGAAGATCCCCTGACAGTTGATTTGATGATACACACAGGTAGGTTCTCAGTCGCCGATGGACAACATTTATAGCAAAAAATACATTAAATAAAGTGGTGACTTTCATCCTAGAGAGTGTAGTACAAGATTTTGTCACACTACTCAGAAGGGTATACAATTTAAAACTGATAAATTGATGATTTCTGGAATTCCCCTTAAATATATGTGAACCATGGCTAAATGAAAAGGTAGAAAGTAAGAACACATATAAGAAAGGACTACTGTAATGAGTAAAAGGACAAGGTTTTCCTGGTGAAAAAGAGGAGAAGAGGACTTGGTGAGAAAAGAAGTGTAAGGGCTATGGCAAAATATAGCCCAGTGGCAGAGCATGTCCCTAGCACACACGATGCCCAATCTGGGGAAAGAACATCTGAGAAGTTTTCTGAGGGCTGGGGATTTAGCTCAGTGGTTCCAGCGCCTGCCTCGCAAGTGCAAGGATGTGAGTTCGATCCCCGGTAACCCTATACAATCGTCCAATCCCCAGAACCACAAAAAGGGAAGAGAACTGTTAGAGACACAAAAGCCAAGTAGGACAATACACAAAAAGCAGCCAGGTACAGTGGTCACAGATCTGTATTCCCAGCTTCTTGGGAGGCTGAGACAGCAGGATGACAAGCTTGAGGCCAGATTTAGCAATTTTGCAAGAACCTGTCTCAAAATAAAAAAGATTCTAGGAAGATTGCTTGCTGGGAAGTCCCTGGATTCAAACCTCAGTACTAGGGTAGGGTGCTTAATGATAAACATCTGAGTAAACAGGAAACAGAGGAAGAGAGATAGTCTGAGTACCTACCATGGGCTCAATACCAAGACCTCTGTATATCACTTCATATGGAAAATGTATCCAAACGCAAGAAAGAAACTATCTTGGAGGGATGAGGGGAAGAAGGGAGAATCCCTCCACTCATTTTTGTCATTTTCCCTGTCATGAATAGGGTAAGAGAAACATTTATTGAAAAGTACTGAAGTCGGAAGACTTCTAAATAAGCTTACATTCCTGGCCCAGATAAATTATGTTTAATGTTAGTGAACAAAACTACAAATAAATTATCTTAACCAATGTGTAGTCTTCTGAAGAGGATCACTGGACAGAAACAGATGTTCAGAGCCTTCTAAACCCCTCTGACATCCAGAGCAGAAGGAGCAGACAGGAAGCCATGGCCCCTGTCCGCCACATTGGCCCAGGACTCAAAGACTCTGCTCCATCCCCATCCATTGGCTTTGGCAATACAGTACTGAGAGTTAGAAGTTTAAATATTTACAAAATTCTTAAAAATCTGCTTTTGCATTATTTAGATTTCAATAGACTGGTATAACTATTCACTACCTGAATGGCTTGGAAGAAAAATAAAAAACATCAGTGCAAGTATTGTGGACTCGGGAGGAACTTGAAGCTCTGCTGTAGGAAGGGCTGATACAACTGCTTTGAAATCTGGCAGTATCTACACTACACCTAAATATTTTCGCCCAATGCTTTACTTTTCTATTCCTCGCTCTGTACCCAAGAGAAGTGAGTACACAGATTTATCCAAAGAATGTTCATAGCACCTTCATTTCTAATAGTACCAATCCAGAAGAACTCAAACATCATCCAAGGGAAAGATAAACAGTGATATAATGCACAATGGAAGGTATATACCAATATGTAAAGAATTACTGATACACTAATAAGTGAATGGATCCTGTAAATATTATGCTCTGTCAAAAAATCAGACGCAACTGAGATCTACTTCCCAATTCCATTATGTGAAGTTTAAGAATCACAGCATCAAACAATGGTGAAAAAGTCAGAACACCAGGTCTCTGGGGAAAGAACATCTGAGAAGTTTTCTGAGGGCTGGGGATTTAGCTCAGTGGTTCCAGCGCCTTCCTCGCAAGTGCAAGGATGTGAGTTTGATCCCCGGTAACCCTATACAAAAATGCCAGGTGGGGAAACTCACGCTCACCACCAATCAGAACCACATACCACAATGCAGGGCGTGGTGGCTCATGCCTGTAATCCCAGCACTTGGGAGGCAGAAGCAGGAGAATTCTTATGAGATCGAGGCTGAGCTCAGGGCCAGCCTGAAGTACAAAAGTGAAACCCTGTCTCAAAAAAAAAAGTTTTCTGGGTACTAGAAGGTTCTATATCAATTTTGGGTGAGAGTTACACAGGTTTAGACATATATGAGCATCCAATGAGCCACATAGCTAAAATTATGATAAAGGTATTTTGCATATTTATGGAATGCTTTATTTTTAAAAAAAAAAAAAAAAAGAGGGCTAGAAATGTACTCCAGGGATAGAACACTTGCATGAGGCCCTAAATTTGATTTCTTGTACCACAAAAAGAAAAACAAATGGTTGGAAGTTGTTTGCAAATTGCCTAATACCTAGGTTCCACTCTTGTAAAAGTAAAACTACTTTAGTTTTCATTTTTATTTGGTAAAATAAATGTTATGGTTTCTTTCTACAATGTTCTGCAAAGCCTCAATCTCTCCCACCCAGGGGGTGCTTCTGGGAGTGTCTGGGTCATGTGTGATAGTGGATTACTCCTCTGATCTTTTAGCATGGCGCTGGGTGTGGCTGGCTGGATTTCCTAAAACAGAAGCCCCAACTGTGGCACTAACCAATAGGCTGGCAGCCTGGATGGAATGTAAAGGGGAAGGAGAACTGGTGGCCTGCTGCGTCCTGCCTGCATGTCATACAGTGCTTCTCCTCTGTCATGTACCTCGGCCACGCTGCCCTGCCTTGGAGCCAGCTGACTATGGACAGAAACTTCTGCACTCTGTGACCTAACATACTTTTCTTCCTTACTCGTGCTCGTGGGTTTTGGTATTTTGTCCCAGCAACAAGAAAGTAACTAGGACAATAAGCATAATGTGGGGAGCAATTCTACATAATTTTGGGAGAAAATAATTTCCCAATTAAAATATCACAAGGCCTAGTTTTCCTGCCTACAGGCCGGCTGTGGTGTATTGAGACACTGTTCTGTTTCACCTCCATCACAGCTAGGACCTCACCGTCCAGTCCCACTGTGATGCTCCAGGGCAGGATTACACCAGTTGAAGACATCCTGGGGATGGATAAATTCCAAATCAACAGAAGTTCCTCATTGTTCTAGCATGTACCTACCCAATGCCCTCTGAATGACCTGTTACTTTTGTTGCTCCCAGGAGACCAAATAAAGTGTGGGCCTGTTGTCTTTATTGCCCAGAGCAGTACTGACCAGGCAGAAACCTCAGCTTCTTCATTAAGTCATTTTTCTACCTTTTCTGTATAGTTAATAATTTGCCTGTGAGCTGTCAGGCTCATAAGAGACTAAAACTTAACTGCAAAGGTTCTAGTAACATCCTCTTTCCTTCTTCCCTACAGCATAACATAAAATTTACCACTTTAAGCACTTTAAATAAACAATTCAGTGGCATTAAATATACTCACAAGGTTATGGAGGCCTCATTATCATCCATCTCAAGAAATTTTTGATTATCTCAAACTAAACTCTATTCATTAAACAGCTCTCATTGCTTTAAAAAGGATATGGTTAAAGTCTTAGTATTACCCAGGCAATCATGATTAAGGTTTTAAAGCACATTTTTCATTTAAAAATAATATTAAAAGGATGCCTTGTGTATACTTCCAGTTAAATGTCAATATGATTACATTTTCTGGACAACAGCACGATTCCCTAGTTTAGCAACTAGACAAATACAACACTTGAGTTGACACAGAAGTTATATTATTGCCCTTCTTACAATGACCCTGTAATTGTATTTCCATCTCCCATCTCAGTGTAAAAAGGTCTCTTTGCTCAAGCTTTCTTGCCTCTCAAACCATCCATCAAATCACCGGTGTAGTATGTGTTCAATATTAAATGACCGCAATCTGTTCATGTCAGCAGCTTTTTCTCAATAGAAAAGTATATTCAGTCTGCCAAGAATCGTGCCTAGGTGCCTCTCTAATCCTCAAAGGAAAAAATTCTGATTTTAGACTGAAAATTCCCAAGATGATATTGCAAATGAAAAGGAGAAACCAGAGCAGTTAATAACTCTTACCACAGCAGTGTGAGGAAGACACACTTGGCTCTGCTGTTCCCTTCTCTGATTATCTTCTGCTGATTACTAAAATCAGCAAGTCTGACTTGAAGTGCAGAATTATCAAACTCTCCAGCAAAAAGCCCAGAGGGCGAGGGTCCAGACTGCAACCACAGGAGGGATCTAACAAATGATGGGATTCCCAGTAGGGCCAGAAGTAAAACTGCCCTGGCCCTCAGCCCAAGGGGTGGAGCTCTCCCTGCTCACTCTTGCATCAGAGGTTGGTTCCTGGAGACAGAGTCACAGTGAGATGAAAGGTGCAGACAACAGAGGACGGGTGTTGGTAAGCAACAGGAAGACTCACTTCGGAAATGGAAGATGGCCTGTTCCAGCAACAAAGGTGCACTAGTGAGCAAAGAATAGCAACAGGAGCCCAGCCTGCACAAATTAGTGACTTAGCAAGATCTTGTCTCAAAATTTTAAGAAGGATATATATCTCAAAAGGGGTGACAGAGGCAGTAGTGACCAGTATGAATGGTGGGGGTACTGCAGCACTAGAACTCGGAACTGGATGGTCTCCAAGTGGGAGAGCTGAGAATCCTTGCAAATAAACCAGAAATACAGCAGTTAGAGTTTATTGTTTTGGAGGGCAGGGAGGAAGAGGGAGATGCAAACAAGGACTTGGGATAAGAAATCTAAATGCCAGGTTCCCAGTGATCCCACCAGAGGGAGGCAGCCCAAGAAGAGGTGGAGAGTGTGCATCAAAGCTCTACAGGAGATATCCTTTTCCCCTGCCCACTGTGCTAGGCTGGGTCCCTTGGCCTTTGAGTTTTTAATTTCTGTTCCACCACTCCAGACACTACAATATAGCTGAGTGATTACTGAAAACTTACTGTAAGCGAGGTATGTAGCCTTGATATAGGTAGTATACTTACTATAGATGTATCCTTTGCCTAGAGTATGGATGTCAAAATGAATCAAGCAGGCTCTGCCTGCACAGGGTGAGCAACCTATAAGAGCCAATTCCTGTATAACTCTACAAAACAGTGCAGGCAGTAGGAACTGCAGAAAATAAATGTCGCCTAAGCACATAAGAATGGGGGATGACCAAGACCACACAGAGGAAGGAACAATCACATTTTTATCAGGCAGAAAGGGTGGCAAAGCATTCTGAAGGGGGAAGGTGTGTGCCAGAGAGTAGACAAGGGGGAGCAGCAGTTGGGTTCTCAGCT
The DNA here is from genome assembly GCA_004026965.1 of Petromus typicus. NCBI lineage: Eukaryota > Metazoa > Chordata > Mammalia > Rodentia > Petromuridae > Petromus > Petromus typicus. Next base: position 9,514 of record PVIR01034799.1, on the reverse strand, counting down.
CCTCTACTGCCTGGGGTACAATGAGTAAGAAAGCAGGCATCTCTCAGCAGACAGAGGGGATACCCTGGCATATTAAACCAAGCAACCAATGTGGCTGGATGTGTTTTGGAGAGCCACTTCTCTGAGGAGAGGTGGTAGGGGCATCAAAGTGAGGGAGGAGGTAGTAGCTGGACAGTTTCAGCTAAGAGGAGGCTGAGTTAAGGCAAAGTGGTTATTTAGAGGATAAGAAAGATAACTTTATGTTGAGGTTCAGGGGTAGAATTAAGAACATGCGTAAGTGAGAGAGAGCCAAAGATGGGATCAGCACAGCACATACCCAGGGTAATGCTATGATGTTGTACAACAAAACACATTAAGTAGTTTGTTCAAGACTATGTGGATGAGGCAGGTTGGGATTTGACCCCCAAAATTGTGTTTCTAAGGCTTAAAATTTTTCCTTAACACCATCAGGTTGAAAAGCATGGGAGCCGGCAGCCGGGAGCCTGCTGGCCACCTCACAGGACTGGAAGGAAACCCTTGCTATGTTGGTGTGGCAGCACAGTTTAATGGCCAAGTGCACTGGATTGAAATGTAGACTATCTTGTTGATTCTGTGTCATTTGGTAGCTGTGTGATCTCAGGCAAATTCTTCCGGGCTCTGATATTTACTAACAAAACAGGTATAACAAAGGTACTTACCTCACAATAGTATTTTAGAGGATTAAAGAATTAAATGCCTGACAAACAGTATACATTCAATACACAACAGCTATAATAACAACAGCTCATGATTTTTACAACTATTATCCTGAAAATTGATTCAAATTAAAGCAAGGATGAGAGGGGACTGTTTTTAGGAAAAAACTAGGGTAATGCAACAAGGATACCACAGCAGAACATCAAGTAAGTCATTAACCTCTTAGAACCCCAGGCTCTTCTTCTGATAAATCTGCTCATCAACAATATTTAGTAAAATGTACAGTGTGCTCTTGCCTATGTTGTACTAGGCACAGGCTGGTGTTCTGGTCTGGATGTGGTGTGAGTACGTTCCCCAAGAGAAACTTGGTCCCCCATGTGCCAGTATAAAGAGCTGATAGATCTTGAAAAGGCAGGATCTAGTGGGAGGTCATTGCAGTAATGGTCCCTTCCTATTTGGGGGTTTCCTGTCTCACGTTTTATCTCTGTCTCTCCTTCTCTGCCACATCTTCCACATTGCACAGCCATTCACCACGAGGTCCTAATGAGAGCCATGCTAATGCTAGTGCCATGGATGAGGTGAAAAGTCTTTTCTTTATAAAGGTAGCCATCCTCGTGTATTTCATTACACTAACAGAAAACAGGCTCAATACAGCTAGGGATAATACATGCTTTATAGGGCTATTGTAAGAACTGGAAATTAAGTATTTAAAATACCTTAGCACAAAGTCCAGGCTCCATGATCGATGGCTGCTCTTAAATGCATTGTTACTTCATACAAGTAATATTACATATTATTATATATTATATATATAATATATATATTACATACATGCTATGTTAGCTCAGAAGTCCAATCTGAGAGTTCCTTTGAAAATGATACCCAACTCTGTCTCTCTCACTCCGTCTCTCTTTGGACTTTGGGAGTCTATGCTGTACAGTGGATGGATCTGGTCCTGTCCTTCCCAGATTAAGGTAAATAAGTTGTGCTATAGGCCCACACAGTGCTACCTCCTTACAAATAGCATGTAGAGCTGGCACAGCAGCAGAGCTTTTGCTTTGTTTTATGGTGATGGAATGAACTCAGGGTCTCATGCACACTAAACAAGTGCTCTGCTACTGATCTGTACCCCCAGGAAGCACAGCTTTTTTTATTCCCCTGACATTCCAGAAGAGTTCATGTGAGAAGGACTGATTGGGAAACTGGACACACAAGATTAATATTGCATTGTTTCTCTTGTGTGAGCAACCCAAAAGGTGAATAAGGAACCTAATGGAGGATAGGTAGTACAAAGTAGGAAGAACATGTCTACATGGAAAAGGGAAAAGGGGAGCAAGGAAAGGGAAGGGAAAATGAAAACAAAGCTCTTGTAAATGAGAGGGGAAGAAGGGTCAAAGGGAGAGGAGGGGGATAGGAAAAAAGAGTTAAGATATATTATGTGCAGATACAAATTCCCTCCGATGAAAATGATCAATATGCATGACAAATACATACTAATAAAAAATAAAGTTAGAAACAAGAGTGCTTAGAAGCTTTGCCAGGAGCTGGGACATAAAGACTGCAAACTGATCCCACCTGTCCTTGGACGTCCTTGGAAACAAACTGCTCAAGCTACTCATTCTGACTACTCTTGGAAGCGACATCAAACAGGAAAAGCCACTAGTCTCAGCTACTAATTCATGCTCTTTTCTAATCATAGCTGCAGTTTTGGCTTTGTCTCCTAGTCCCCCAGTGCAGTCTCAGCATCACTCATCCTTGCTGGTTACAGAAGATCCCCATGAAGGTGTACGCTTTGGTGTTGCTTTGATATGTTTAATACGTATTTTCACCAACGGTTTCACTGACATTTAAGCTGCTAAGCACCTGCATAGGGAAGCTCACAAAAGGAAAGCATCTAAATAGCTCACAGATTAAAGTAACTATGGAGCTCTCTGTTCCACAAAGATGAAAGGGAAACTTAAAGCTCCCGAATTACCAGCCATACCATAATCCAGTTTTTATGGCAGATGGCATGTTATGGTCACACACTGGTCCTCAAACATGAGCAGGAATCAGAACTTGGGGAAAGTTTGTTGAAATATAGATTGCTGACTGTACCTCCCCTTCCATCTACCTTCAGCCTCCAAATTACTGGTTCCCTTCGTCTGAGGCAGGGTTCCCTTGCAGTTCTATCAAGTTCCCAGGTGATCTTGCTCTGTTGGCCATGGACTATATTTTGAGAGCCAAAGTTTTAGAGCAACACTGTCCACACAAATTTAACCATATGTGCATGTTTATAACATCCAGTAGCCACCCCCCAAAGTAAACCAAAATACTATGATAAATGTGATCAATAAGTATGACAAATATTTACTAATAAAGTTTAAAAAATAAAAACTGAAAAAGAAAAAAAACTCAAAAAAGTAAATCAAAACAAATGAAAGAATTTTTGAATCTTCTTTAATTGAATATATACAAGATATTACTAATATGCAATCAATATAAAATACAATCATGTACCACTTATGACATGGTAAGTCCTGAGAAATGCAATGTTAGGTAATTCTGTCACATGAACATCACAGATGGTACTTCCACCAACCTAGATGGTATATAGCCTACTACCTACCGAGGCATGTGGTATGAACATATATAATAGTGTATGTCACCTAGGGTCATGAGGAATAAAACAACACATGATTAAGACACATACAAAAGAAAAGGATACAATCAAGAGACACAGTCAATATGAGACATATGAGGTTGCTGATGGGCAAATGTTTTTCTTTGTAATTAAAGAGAACATGGAAAATAATGATTGAAAGCATAGGAAATACATAAGCCAGGAACAGAGTCAATTTTACATACTGTACATAAATGCATTCTTTCATATAACAGGCAGCACAGTCACACAGATATATTACAAACACATTATTAATGCACTGTGCTACATTATGACAACTCTGACATCACGGGGCCACAGAGATTCTTCAGGTCCGCCTAACCCTATGGAACCACCATCATATATGTGTCTGTCATTGACCAAAATGACATTAGGTGGCACATGACTGTGTATCAGTGAGTTAGAATTTTTTTTTTTTGTATTAACTTCAAATCTGGAGTGGATGTAGTCCACATCCTTAGGATGTGTTTCGACTTTGACTAGCAACATTTCAGCACTCCACTGTCAGAAGTGGTTATTAGCTACCGTATTTGGAGTATTCAGTTAGAAGGATCAAGAATACTAAAAGAGTTCCTGAGAACGTGTCTGGCTTTTTCTTCTTTCTATACAAATTTCCTAGGTGCCTGTGTGCCAAGCTCAGAGAAACCATACAACATAACAGTCCATAGGCAGCTAAGGCACTGCTCCTGGAACTCAGTCTGGCAGAGGAGAGCAATCAAGAAATTGTTCAACTGAAGTCTAAGAGGCCTGGGGGTGATGAAACTCTGGGCAGTGGGGGGCTTCTTTGTGGAGGCAGGGAGGGGGAGAACTCTGTAAAAGGGATGGGCGCCTAGGCAATGGGCCACTGGAGATCTGGAGCAGAGACCAGGTTCCATCACCATGCCTCTGGCTGCATGGTGGCCAGAGTAGGAGTGGGGTGAACACTGGCTGCCTTAGAGGACTGGGCAGAGGATCATGGTCTCTGTGCCTGCTTTTCCTTCTTCTTCCTCCTTCCCCTATCTACAGTTTTTTGAAACAGGATCTTGCTATACAGTTCAGCCTGTGCTGAAACCACTATGTAGTCCAGGCTGGCCTTACCTTGTGGCAACTACTGGGATCCTCCCCTTACCAGATCAATACAGCTCTAGGAAATGAGCAGAAGAGTGGCTACACTTTCCAAGAGATGTGGGAGGTTCAACATGTGGGCAACTACAATTCAATCACCTGCTGGAGGAGGTTAGGTGTAGCAGAGATTTCAAAGGGCTGAGACAAGTTTCTCTGTGAGAAACACGGAGAAAGTAAGTCCTGGACTATTCCAGGTTCTGATTCATCTTTCTAAGCTTCTACATTGAACACTTGTGCCCATAGTGACAAGGAAAATTTAAGATCTTAAGTGTCACTATGATTTAGTTGTTAGTATCTGCAGGTTTATATCCATAGGTTCAACCAACCTTTGACCACAAATATTTTTTTAAAATTTCATCTGTATTAAAATGTAGTTTTTTCCTTATCATTATTCCCTAAACATTAAACAACTATTTATAAAAATTTATGAATAACCTAGGATTAGCTGCAATATACAAGAGGAGATACACAGATTATATGCAAGCACTGCACCACGTTATAGAAGGGACGTGAGCATCCATGGCTTTTGGTATCCATCAAGAGTTCTGAAACCAATTTTCTGTGAATAGAGAGTGATGAATGACTCTTGCTGGCTGAAGCAAATTTAAGCCAGTGTTTCGTCATTTACGTGTCAGCTTTCCATCGCTGACATCAACAACTTAAGGTTTATTCTGGCTCACAGTTTCAGAGATCTTAGTCATGGCTCTGTGGTTTCAGAGACTGTGGTGAGACAGAAACTTCATGGCATAGAGACACTGTAGAGGAAATTTGCTCACCTCATGGGAGCCAGGAAGCAGGATGAGAAGGAAAGAAGCAGAAAAGAAGGAAGAGGGACAGGATATCCCTTTCAAGGGCCAACTGATACTTCCCTCCAACTGGGTCCCACCTCCCAACAGCCCACTGAGCTATGAAATCATCAAAGGATTAATCCATCGAGGAACTGAGTGTCCACAGGACCCAGCTGTGAGCACAGCTGCATTGGAGGTCAAGTCCCCAGCACACGAGGCTTGGGGTACATATTCTGCAATCTGACTCACAGTTCTGGGCCTTCTAAATGGCCAGAATGGGGTGGCCTGTTAAAACCAGGGTGCTCCAGGTGCCCTTTTAATTCATGAGAAAGATTTATACCAACATCTCATCCTAGCTAGTTTCTGTATCTCCTGCCTTGTTCTCTGACTGCTGTTGTAGCTCAATCAGTAATTTAAGTGGGGGATTTAGTTCTACTTTGGGTGACTTGTTTCAGTTTTCCTATTTTTGACAGTTAAAATATATGTGTTCATTTCCTATAAACTAAAACAAATAGAGTAAAATATTGACTGTTGAGTCCAGATGGTAGTAGATGGGTGTTTGCTATGTAACTCAACTTCTCTCTACTTGCAATTTTTCACAGTAAACTATTAGAGAAAGGATATCTCCTTGCTTTTCTGACTATCGGCATTTCCTCTTTTTCTTATCTGTTCTCTGGGTTCTTAGTCTTCTTCCTCTACAGTAACCACAGGTAGAAAGGAGATGGTCAGAATAGAGGAACAAGATGAAGGCCAGACAGAGGCAGCCATGGTTCAGTTCCTTATGCTCCTTCCTCCCTTGATCCCTACTCTCTTTCTCTAATCAAGCCCTGGGAGCCAAGAATCAAAAAACAGAGCCTGCCTCTAGCATGAACACTCACTTTTCCCTGACAGTTTTCCTGTAGAGTGTGTTTCCAAAACACCAACTTACAGATGATAACAGAGCCAACATCTCATTTGCTTACAAAATATTCTTGCATTTCAGACCTTCCACCTCAGGCTGGTCTGCCCGGCTCCTAGCTCCTCATTCACTACCAGACTGCTAGTGCTAGAAAAATAATCTTGTCTTCCTGAGGCTTACATTCCAGCCATGAGGAGACAGATACTAAAGAAGCAGGGTGTGTGTGTGTGTGTGTGTGTGTGTGTGTGTGTGTGTGTGTGTGTGTGTATGTGTGTGTTGGTAGAAAAGCTGAAACTAAGGTAGGGAGAGGAGGGTAGATGGAAGACCAGGACATTTTGGATAGTGCACAGGAATAATATCTCTGATAAGGTGCCATTCAGAAAAAGGGGACAGAATATGTGGCATGTTCAAGGGACAGTCATCACAGTCCCCAGGAAAACATGTGGAAAGAGCTCTGGGAACCAGAAACAGAGAAGTGTGACATTGTCTGAGAAGGAATGGGGTCAAGTCCTGAGGGTGTCACTGGCCAGCCTGAATGAAGAGAACACAGCCCTACTGGATTTTAACCAGAGAGGTGACAGGATATATGTGGTAAAAGGGCCACTCTAGCTTCTGTTGAGGAAAGAATGTAGAGCTGGACATGGTGGCATACACCTGTAATCCCAACACTCTTGGAAGCTGAAGCAAAAGGGTTGATTGCAAGTTGAGCACAGCCTGGACAACTTGGAGACTTAGTGAGGCCTGCCTCAAAATAGTAAACAAACAAACAAGGACTGGCAATGTAGCTCAGTGGTGGAGCATTCACATATGTGAGATGCTTATGTCAGCATCACAGAAAGAAAAAAGGGAAGAAGAGCAGGACAAGGAAGGTAAGGGAGGAAAGAAAGAAAAGAAGTATGAAGGGTGATGGGTAGGGCCCTGGCCTGAGCAACCAGAAGGGTGTCATTTCCATTTATTACAGGGAAATTCAGCATGAGCAGGATTAGGAATGAGGAAGACAAGAAGGAATCAGGGTCCAGTTTTGATCTTACACTGTAGGCAGTGTTTGGACATCTAAGGGGTCATGCCACAAAGGCAAAGGCAGTGGGAGGGGCCTGGACTGAAGTACAAAGACAGACATTATCCATGTGTAGTATGAAAAGCCACAAGAATAGATAATGTCACCTAAAAAAAGGATAAGGACACTGCTGTCCCCAGGAGTATACTGAAATGTGACAATGCATTTTTGGATCTGCCTAGGTTGGATGGTTATGGATATGTAAGGGGTGATACGATGGCAAATCTAGATGTGGCCTGGAAAGAATGCTGGATATAAGAATGAATGTAACTGGGAAAGAAAGGAGTCTAAGCACTATGCTGGCTGGCCCACCTAAACTAGGGGCCACAGATGTAAGGAAGAGGGAGGAGAAAACGAGAGATGCCTGCATGCCCTGATGGAACGCTAACAATCAACAGTGTTCACAGGTCACGAGAGATGAGGATGGAGATGACAGCTAGATTATCAGGAACAAAAAGATTATGGGTGACTTGACCCTCATCCAGGTAGATGCTAGAGTCTCCACACAGTCCAGGGGAGAGGACAGCAATTACTGTGTTAAGTATTTCATAAGATTTCCTTTCTTGACCCCAGAGCTTCCCCATTTGCTCTGTTCTCTTAGATCAAGACACACTGGCTATTTGGGGAACCCTTTTCTGGGAACTTTCCTCCCAAAAGGCCACCAGTTTGCTAATTTTTCCCTTCAATCTTGCCAGTCCAGGGCATTAAGGATGCCCACAGCCCTACCCTGGGCATCTCAGGCAATACCTTGCTGAGCCGGGACTCAAAAGCCAAGGAGGTTGAAGATTTGGAACTCTTCATGCCGGAAGAAGCTGCAGGCAGGGGCCGGGCTCGCTCAGAGCTGTGAGGCCCCACTTTGACGGCCGGACTCCAGGGCTTGGTGGCACTCCGCATGTCTGTCCTCAGGGGCGCTCTTTCTGTAGGGGATTAGAAAAGGAGAACGTGTCCACACAACTTGAACCTGCTTAGTGACATCAGAAGGCTTTACCTCCCTCTACCATGCGCACCATTACTATCACAGAATGAATACTTACTGTGCCTCAGCTTACTTTCTCTTTTGCAGTATTGGCGAAAGAATGCAGGAGTTGGTACATGTGAGGAAAATGCTCTATCACTCATCTGTACCCCCAAAGAGAATGAGCACTTATGATGTGATTGAAAATATAGTACACTATTCCTGCAATGGTACTTTCAATCCAGTTTTACAACTCTAAAACAGATTTTTACCAAATATTGAAATGTGCAATATTACTGATATTCTGAAATTACTTTTCAGTAAAATAATAGCTCAGGGACACATAACAGTGTTATACCACACAGACACACACACACACACACACACACACACACACACATATATATACACCCTCATATAACACAGGGAGCTTGACTCAAGACATATAATAGCCATAAGTTTTGTAGCTTTAGGGCTGGCAATGAAATAGTCAACCTAGTTTTTCTTTTTTCTTTCCCTTTTTTTTTTTGAGACAGGGTCTCACTTTGTAGTTCAATGAATGCTGTGAATGCTGGCACTACATTCACTGTGTAGCCCAGGCTAGCCTCAAACTCACAGCAATCCTCCCGCCTCTGCTTCCCAAGTGCTGGGATTACAGGTGTGAGCCACTATACATGGCACTGTGGTATGTGGTTATCAAGCGTGCTTACAGGTGTGAGTCACCACATCTGGCATTGTGGTATGTGGTTACTAGGGATTGAACTTGGGACCTTGTGCTTACATGGCAGGTATTGGAATTACTGAGCTAAATCCCTAGTCCTCAACCTAGTGTTTAAATAGACATATATAGATTACTTGAAAATCTGTTTTCACACAAGTAGAAAATGACTTTTTTCTTTTTTTAAGATAAAAATAAGTATCATTCAAAATTTAATAAAGCACTTTTCATTGATCAGACTCAACATTACATGGTAGATTTAGTCTCCCAACTAAAATGTGTTATGAAGGAAAAACTGTTCAAAGTAGCAGTATGCAACTAAAGATCTTGGAGGGAAATACAGAGAGAGGGAGGGTGGCCTGAGTTTGCCTCAGTGATTAGCGCTGTAATTCCTGCACGAGGAGTGGCCAGCCAGCCCTTCCTTCTCTGAGCCTCTGTCTTGTCAGTAACACAGCAGGACTACATTAAGTGTCTCATTTAGCTCCAACCCTACCTCTCTCTGCCTGTCCCCCTGGACTCTCATGTTCAACAGTATGACACAGGGCACCCAAACTAGTCCATCTATTCAGGGGAGATCGGGCAAGCTCAGGGTGGTATTGCTGTAGACTGGTCCATCTAGTGAAAGAATACCTAAAATCCACTTGAAAAACACCCACA
>PVIR01034798.1:0-16807 GCA_004026965.1 Petromus typicus | reverse complement strand
TTCTGATGGCTGGCTGCTCGGACCTCAGTCTGTCCACATCATTCTTTCATGGCTGCAGCATTTCTGGGTAGTTACCAATTAACGTGGGCTGGTAACTGCAAGTTAGTTAGAAGACCGGCTGTCTAGCTGCAAAACTGCTTCCACCTGTGGTCTGACTCAATTAGCCAGTTTCAAATCTAGTTTCACAGCAGGAAATTTAACCCATACAAATTAGCCGTTTTGAGAAAGCTGATGAAGTAATGGCTAGTTTACCCTGAAAAGCTTTGTAATTTGGAAGCCAACTGTCTGGATAAATGCCATAGTGATTAGACAATTATCCGAGCCCAGTGTTCACCAGGGTCTTCTGCCAACATGCTCGTCCTCCACTTGCCCCAGTGTCTTGCAGGCGTACCCCTCCTCAGTTTCCTCACTAAAAATAAAACAAGACCTTGTTCTTTCCTCTCAGAAAGCCCTCCTTGGGAGTCCATTCCTTTGTCTACAGTTTATACATTCTAGTCTTCTTCCACTTGTTACAGCCTCAGTATCCCTGGGCCTTCACTGTCCAGTGCTAATAACAGAGTGATTTACTTTGGAAAAGCATCTTGGTCTCACCATAACACGTGCAGAACCGCATTATGCAAGAGTAGACCGGGCCAAGGTCCCGGAGCTATCCACAGTGGGGCTGCTAATCACTACAGTTAAGTGCAGAGTCTAAACTGGGCCAAATCAGAACCCAGATTTACTGCTAAACCACCCTAAATAGGAACATTTTCCTTTTGGAAAAAATTTCCAGAGGAGCATTAGAATAAACACTGTTTATTCTATTGTCTTCTGCAAGTGTTGTGTATGGGTCATGTCATCTATCTAGAACTTTTAAGTGGTGCGATTTTGACTACTAGCTTAGGCACCTGAAACACATTTCCAAATCGGTGCCAGGATACTAATATTCAATGAAGGGGTTTTAATGTATTAGTTATTAGGACAAGAACAATGTTTATAATTTGTCAAACTTGCTAAACTCCTCAAAAAATAGTAATAAACTTAATTCAGTAATCACAATTATAAAATGCATCCTAAAGAACAAAGCTTTGCAATAACAAAGCTACTGTTAAGAATGTGAATGGCGGGCCGGGGAGTTAGCTCAGTGGTTCCGGCGCCTGTCTTGCAAGCGCAAGGGCCCGGGTTCGATTCCCCGGAAACCACATAATAATACTGGGTGTGGAGATCCACACCCAGCAGCAACCAGTACCACATACCACAGTGCCGGGCGTGGTGGTTCACGCCTGTAATCCCAGCACTTGGGAGGCAGAGGCAGGAGGATTGTGATGTGAGTTGGAGGCTGAGCTCAGGGCCAGCCTGAACCCCAAAGTGAGACCCTGTCTCAAAAAACCTAAAAAAAAAAAAAAGAAAGAAAAAAAGAATGTGAATGGCAATCTATCCAGATTTCAGTGAAATGGTGACCAGTTAAGAAAGGGGTCACAACAAGAAAACTGATGACATGAACAGATGTTCATGTTGTTTAAAAAAATTCTTAACTCTATTTGACAGATATAATTCTTTTGTAGATGTACACAACCCACGTACAGCATAAAATGTCCAGAAATCAATCTGCAAGAACCCACCTGAAAACATCATCAAAATGCTTTTCATCTACATACTACTTCATCTACTATGAACATGAACTGCTTTTATCATCATAATTTAATTTATATGTTAAAAATAGTTTTCCTGAGATTCTTGTGCTTGTTCATTTCTAAAGGTGTTCACAGGTGGAGCCTGAGAACACTGGGTTACTCTTCCCTGTGTCCTAGTTGACCCTGAATCACCCAGGGCAACTGTTTATCATTAAACAGAAATAATCACTCAGCTTTGCCAAGTGTCACCTAAGGAGGGAGCCTGGCTCTGCTGGCGGATTTGCTGAGTGTGCTAATGGCCAAACTAAACACTGCAGTTTGCCTTTGTTGACAGAAGTAATTATGAATCATAAAATATCCACATACTATTATATTTTGTACAAAACAACCCAGGTAATTTTAATTTTTTAATTTAAGTGACCTTTGGACTTTGCCTAGTTCTTGGGCAGAGACTGGCAGAATTATTACAAGGAAAGAACACCTGTGGCTTCCATAACAAGAAATGGATCCTTGGAATTGTATAAATTCAACTCTTTCAAATTGTCAAAAATTTTATTGGTTACTTACCTATCTGCCATCACTATTTAGACCAAATGTAGTGTTAAAATAACTCCACAAAGAACAACATCCTGGAGAAACTCTCAGTTCTGACAGATAAATTAATAAATATCCTGGATATAAGTATATAATGGGCTTCAGTATAAACAATGAGTAATACACAACAAGATTCATAGATCAGTGAAGGAAGGAATCTAGTTAACTTATAGAATGAGAAAAAAAATTTGCAAATTATTTAACAAGGTATCCAGAGCATAAAATACCAGAACATAAGAAACTCAATAACAAAAAAACAATGATTGAATTAAAAACGAGCGAGGGATATAAAGTCACTTCTCAAAAGAAGGAATTCAAATGGCCAATAAGTCTATGAAAAAAATCGCTCAAATCCACCAGCCATCAGAGAAATACAAATCACAATTAGACATCGTTGCATCGCAGTCAGAATGGCTATTTTTAAAATTCAGGCAAATGAACCAGTACTGGAAGGGTGTAGGGAAAGGGGAATGCTCAGACATTCTTGGTGAGAATGTCACATGGAACAGCCACTGTTGAAAAGAGTGAGAATGTTCCTCAAGAAGCCAAGACTAGAGTTACCATCTACACCAGGTGCCAGGTCTGAGTACAAACACGAACGAAATGATATCAGCATATCAGAGAAACTCCTGTGTGCCTACGTGGATTGCTGTGCTTTTCTCAATAGCCAAGGTGTGGACGCAACCCATGGGAGACGCCCATCCACAGATGGAGAGATAAAATGCTGTGTGCAAAGCAGTGTAATTAGCTGTGGACAGGATGATGTACAGCAGATGTCTGGAACTTGTCTGTTTACCAAGCTGAAGTTCTGTGTCTTTTGACACACACTTCCCCAGGGCCTTCCACTTTCAGCCTCTGGTCACTACCATGCACTCTTTGATTCTGTTATATTCAGCTTCTCTAGGGTCCACATATAAAGGAGATTGTGCAATATTACTTAATAAAATGTTCTCTAGATTTGTCCACACTGTCCAAAAATAATAAGATCTCTCTCTCTCTTTTTGAAGGCCAAAGTGTAGATCTATACTGCATTTTAAAAACTGGATGAATTTTTTTTTTTTTTTTGGTTGTTTTTCAGAGAGGGTCTCACTTTGTAGTTCAGGCTGACCCTGAACTCACACTCTGTAGCCCAGGCGAACCTCGAACTCATAGCAATTGTCCTGCCTCTGCCTCCTGAGTGCTGGGATTACAGGCATGAGCCATCACACCTTGGATGAAAACTTAAGATGGTCGCATATCTTGGCTATTGTGAAAAATATCACAGTAACATGATGGTGCAGATATTTCAATATTCTGATTTCAGCTCTTTGGATATATAATGGTAAGAGAGATTGTTGAATCATATGGCACTTTTAATTTTAATTTTATTTTTATTTTTATTTTTTTTTTTTAGGTTTTTGGAGACAGGGTCTCGCTTTGTGGTTCAGGCTGGCCCTGAGCTCAGCCTCCAACTCACATCACAATCCTCCTGCCTCTGCCTCCCGAGTGCTGGGATTACAGGCGTGAGCCACCACGCCCAGCACTGTGGTATGTGGTACTGGTTGCTGCTGGGTGTGGGTCTCCACACCCAGCATTGTTATGTGGTTACCGGGGAATCGAACCCCGGTCCTTGCACTTGCGAGACAGGCGCCGGAACCACTGAGCTAACTCCCCGGCCCTTAATTTTAATTTTTTGCCATCACCCCCATACTCTTCTCCATAATGGTTATAGTAATTTCAATTTCTACCAACAGCATACTGTGGTTACCTTTTCTCTCAGCCTTGTCCACACTTGTTATCTTCAACTCTTTTGATAAAACTGTTCTAGTAGGTGTGAAGCGATGTCTCTCACTGTGACTTTAATTTGCCTTTCCCTAATGATCTGTTATGTTCAGCATTTCTTCTTATGCTTGCTGGCCATTTGTATGTTTTCTTCTAAGAAATGTCTGTTCTGGTCCTTTGTCTATTTTTAAATCAGGTTGTTTATTTTGGTTGAACATATAGCTTGGATATTAACCCATTTTTGGATATGTGGCTTGTAAATATTTTGTTCTGTTCTATAGTTTGTATTTTCACTCTGATGATGTTTTCTTTTGCTCTGCAGCTTTTTTTTTTCTTGTTTGATATAATTTCACCGACTTTCATTTTTATTGCCTATGCATTTGGGATCATATTAAAAACTGATTGATTAGGACCCAGGATTTAGCTCATTGGTTCCTGCGCCTGTCTTGCAAGTGCAAGGGCCCAGTTCGATCCCTGATAACTACAACAATACCGGGCATGGTGCTTCACACCTGCCAGTAATCAGTACCATCTACCACAGTGTCAAGCATGGTGTCTTACGCCTGTAACCCTAGCATTCGGGAGGCAGAGGCAGGAGGATTGTTATGAGTTCCAGGCTCGCCTGGGCTACACAGTGAGCTCAGGGCCTGCCTGAACTATAAAGTAAGACTCTGTCTCAAAAAAAATTTTTTTAAAACCCCCAAAACAACAACAACAAAAACTGATTGATCAGACCTATGTCATAGTCTTCCCTCTTTTTGTTCCCCAATAATTTTCCAGTTAGCCTAATATATAATCCTCCTCAAGGTGACTTTTGTTCATGGTGTGAGGAGAGTGACCAATGTCATTCCTGTCCGTGTGGACAGCCAGTTTTCCCAGCATTGTTTATTGAAGGGATCGTCGCCCTCTGGCGGCACATGTTCGTGGCACCTGTGTTGAAGGTTTAGTAGCTGTCCATGTGGGAGTTTCTTTCTGGGCTCTGTGTTCTGTTCATGCCCCATGTGCCAAGTTTTATGCCAGAACCATATTGGTTTGGTTTCTATAAGTTTTTGGTGAGTTTTGAAACCCTTGGAAACTCTAAATCATTGCTGAAAAAAATTTGAAAAAGACACAACTAAATCAAAAGATACTTAGTCCGGAAAGATAGTATTGTTAAAATGTCTTTACTACCCCAAACACAGGGCTCTGCAAACTCAGTGTGATTTTTCTTTTCTTTCTTTCTTCCTTTTTTTTTTTCTTTACTGTACTGGGGCTCAAACTCAAGACCTTGAACTTACAAGGCCAGCACGGTGCCACTGAGTTAAATCTGTGGCTCTCCATGCGATTTCTGTCAGAATTATGAGCATCTTTTTCTTCATAGAAATAGAACCCTAAAATTTGTACAAGACCATAAAAGACTCTCAGTAGTCAAAACAGTTTTCAGCAAAACAAAGCTGGAGTCATCATACAACCAAATTTTAACATCTAGTAATTATTTAAATGTAATAGTAAGAACTAGCTATTTGAAGTGCATCTGGTAATGAATTCTTGTACAAAAGTGATAAGTTAAAGTGTATGTAAATGATGGCCTTTAATTTTTATGTTTTTTAAGTTTGGATTATTATATGTTGGCTTAGCTGACATACACTTACATTTAAATGTATACACTTACATTTAAGTGTATACTTAAATGGTCTTTTTTTGAAAAAACAAAACTGAAGTTTAATGCATTTAAAATACAATTCAGATCTGAGAGCACTGGCTGTTTCTAGTGAATGATTAATAAGTGCATACATGGACATTTCCTTGAATTTACATCCACAATCATAAAATGATCTTTCAGGTTTAAGAGGCTGTTTGGGCCACGTGCTTGAGTGTCCTTTGGCATTGCATGATTCATGAGACCCCCCCTGGGCCCACGGTAACACTATTGAAAGCAGGCCAACTGATATTTTAGTCCTTTCTGTTCTTCAGGAGAAAATGGGCTTAAAATCTAACTTCTTGTTATTTAGCATTTGTTGTACTTTGCTAAGATTGTAGTTAGAATGTAGAATTCAATTCTGGCTAAATGTATTTATAATCTAAATTAGATATGCAGGATAGTGACCTTGGGAAATGAACCACCGAAGTGATAACCTGGTGCGCTGCTCACAAAGAGCCCGGCAGACCTGCACCTGCTGGTAATGGACCAGGGCACAGAAGGAAATGCCTGACGCTCGACTCCGGCTTGAACTTGTGTTATTCTGAGCACAGCCCCCCTCTTCACTCTCCACTAGCTTCCTTTTCTTCCAATTGGTTCATTCCTTGCAGAGAAGTTAGAGCAAATATGTGACATAACAGATGTAAAGCACTCCCAAGTTGACAGACTAGTTCCTGCAACAAAATGAAATAATAAGAGAGATATACTATATGAATTTCATCGAAGCATTTGCTATAAAGCAAATAAGTTAGGGAGTAAAATCTCACAATTTAGAGGTCTTCCTTTCAAAATGATCTGAAAAAAATAAACATTACATTTAAAATAAATCAATCTATAAAAACTTGACTCATGGGCCAGGGATTTAGCTCAGTGGTTCCTGTGCCTGCCTTGCAAGCACAAGGGCCAGGTTCGATCTCCGATTACCACATATAACAATGCAGGACCTGGAGACTCACACCCACAAGCAATCAGTACCACATACCACAGTGCCAGAGGTGGTGCTCACGCCTGTAATCCCAGCACTCGGGAAGGAGAGGCATAAGTATTGGTGTGAGTTCCAGACTAGCCTCTATAGTGAGCTCAGGGCCAGCCTGAACTGCAAAGCTAGACCCTGTCTCAAAAAAGAAAAAAATAACTTGACTCATATGCAAGTTTGGAAAACATACCATTCTCTAGGTGAAGCTGGATTTAATGAACATCCACCACAAAAGGCAATTCTTTACAGTAAAAGGTATCAAATCAGTGGTACACAGAGATATGTGGCTTTTGAAGAAC
The DNA here is from genome assembly GCA_004026965.1 of Petromus typicus. Taxonomy (NCBI): domain Eukaryota; kingdom Metazoa; phylum Chordata; class Mammalia; order Rodentia; family Petromuridae; genus Petromus; species Petromus typicus. The sequence continues at coordinate 9,886 of PVIR01034798.1, read as the reverse complement.
TGGCAATGATAAATTGCCATTAGATGATAATAATGTAAGTAGTAATTAACAAAAAGTCACATGGCATTGTATGCCCTTCAGAATCCTTGTATAGTGTGAAGCACACTTCCTGATACAGAAATGGGGAGACCTGATGTCCCCAAGTTCAGGCAAAAGAGCACCTCTGCCCTCTCCTATTGAAGTGAACAGTGGAGGGACATTTGGGGAGACCCTGGATTAAACACCCCAAGAGCAAATAATGATTTCAATGTAATAATTAGGACAGAGATGCAAGTAATTTCAGAACACATAAAATTTTTTAAATTTCTACTCTATATTGAAACAAACTACTGCTTGTAATACAGGAACTGGACTCATAATGGGGCTGAGAGTTGTTTCGAGGACAGGGCTGATGATAGGAGAGTGAGGAATCTCCCGGGACAGTTGAAAGAAATGTGTGCACAGCGAGACCGTGTTCCGTGAGATGAGGCTGACACATCACCACATTCGAAAGGTTCCAGGTGAAGTCACGCTTCCCAATTCAGTGCCAAAACACCTCACCACAATAATACGGTATGTGCCCACCATGGAGGGCCAGAGACGAGGCAGTGTTGGAAAGATGAGCAGCTCCCTCCTTCTCCCTCAGGGTACAGACTTCACACATCTAGGAAAGTGGTGCTGTGGGCCTGGGAAGAGGCTGCTGCTGTTAGCCTTCATCTCCAGAATTCTTCCACATCTACTCCTTGCCATTAGATGATAATAATGTAAGTAGTAATGTAGTAGTAAGTAATTAGTAAGTAATAATGTAAGTAGTAATGTAGTAGTAATCTAACCCTTGTTCCTATTCCCCGCATTTCTTGACCCTCTTTCCTTAGTTTCACTCTGGGTCCTGCCACCCACTCAGATTCCCTACTGCAGTATGGCAGGGTTGCATTAACATGGTCGTGCCCTGAGTAAATACTGTTGGATTGTGGAAGGGGAACTGATTTAATACTTCAGGAGCAAACTTTGCATAAAAGGCAGCTAAATTAGAGCACAAATCTCAGATTACCAAGGACAGCTGACCCTCTCTCTAACTGTCCACCACCTCTGACAGAGTCTGCCTCTGTGACAAGTCTCGGTACACAGGAGGTGCTCAGGAAATAGCCGATGCCAGGGGGGATGGCAGGATAGACACACTAAGAACCACCTGGAAAATCTAGACCTGATTATGCTGATCTAAGGAATGATTCTGAGGGTGTGCATGGAGTTACACTAATTATTCTACATTTGATGAGTGTTTCCATTTATATTTCCTTCCAAGAAAAAAATGCAGCATACCTACTGGCCAACACTTAAAACATCTATGGTTTAAAAGCAGCTTTGAACATAGTTGCTTGACAAGGATGAATCTGACTTCTATGATGAAAAGTTGGAATCTATTCTAAACCTGTGCACAGTGGGATATGCTTTCACAGAGGGCAGTTAATAGAAATCTCACAGGCCCAAATCTTCCTCCCATTCTGGTTTTTATCCAAATATGTAGCTGTATTCTTACCTCAGAATATATTCCCAATACAGAAAAAGCCAGAGGTAACATTCATAACCCCAGTTTCCCAGACAAGCTACCATGCTGCTCTAGAAAGCCTAAATAAGTGTTTACAGAAACTACTAATGGCTGCCCTGGACTGGCTGGTAAGGTGCTGCTGTTTGGCAAGGGAAGGCGCCTCAATAGAGCGCTTCTCTGCAACTCACTGTCTGTATTTCTGCAGGTTGAAGGGCTGGACGTGGACAGCTTGTTTAGCAACATCGACTCCGTGCACCAGGTATCAACCATGCTGCTGTCCTTGTTGGAAGAGGCCACGACTGACGTGGAACCGGACATGCAAGTCATAGGTATGTTTGTTCTCTTCTCAAGTTCCATGATGCAGCAGGAAATGATGCTTAAATAACCTCCTGGTACATGGTTTTACCTTTCTGACTCACAAAGCGTCGAATCCTTTGCTGGTCCCTCTGTAGCACCAAGAACACCGTTTGCTTTTTAATTCCCAACCTTTCAACTTTTTTGTTTTCTAGATGTTCTTTCATTTTATTTTATGGCTAACAATTGGTTGACTTTTAAGGAATTAATTATTTAAACAGTTTAGCATCTTGACTGATTTTAGCCCCCGTGTTTTCAGATCTGTCTTTTTTTGGTACTGGGGATTGAACTCAGGACCTTGTGCTACTGAGCCATATTTGCAGACCTTTCAAGTCTTTCTTATGCTCATAAACAGATTTAACAATTAAAAAATATTTTATGTGTGGAATTAAATGGCATATAGAAAAATTAAGAGAATTTCTATTTCCTTCTATTTTTCCTTTTCTATTTTATGTTTTCACCCTTAAATAGTCACAAATATACTTTTTTCTTAATTTGGTATGATTATTAAAAACAGTTGTGGAGATGTGAAAAGTGCTGAGCAAATTTTTTTTCTCTCCATTTCTTAAGAGTTGCAAATAACTCTTCAGAAGTGGTTTGCGTATCTAAGATAGTCACACAGAGGAAGGCAGAATAAGAATTCTTAGAAAATTATCACTTTTCCTATTTTACATATAATATATGCTCATCACAAAAACTTTAAAACACCGGAGAAGCAAACAGACCAATGAGTGGATTTAAACCCTTTCACACTCACCTCCGCACTCACTGCCTTCTCTGTACAGGTAACCACCATGACAGCAGATGGGAGTCCAGACTCACACAGGGACACAAACACAAACCCTGTATTTTTGCAGCATCTTTCTTTTTTTCTTACTGGAAATAAGAGTTATAAAAATGGCGTGAAGTTGGCCTTGTTTAGTATTCAGGGAAGCCCACATTATAAGAAGCAAAGCTGCTGCTATGGGAAGGTGAAGTCAATGACTTGGCTATTTGTAGTGTTTTAACAGAGTCACTCCTTGTGGCCAAACATCCTCAGGAACTGTTAGGTCTTTTCTAAAAGACTCCACACACAGTCACGTTAGTTAGTGTGGACTCACTGCTCATTTGTTCCTACTTCACTCAATGAACAGCTGTGAAGCATCAACATCTTCTGAAGGCAGGGTGCTGTACGGCATTGTTAGGTATTAAAAACTGAAAGAGACTGTCGTCCTTCAAAGCTTGCAACAGATGGCTCCTGGAACTGAGAGCACATGTTAAGAGGTTGGTTCATGTACTGGAATTAGAGACAGTTCTAGGTTTGCAGTGATTGTGAATACAGGTTTTGGATTACTGTTTCAGCATTTAGTCCATGTTAGTATTTGCTCGGACCTCTCCTTTTCAAAGAAGTAGCATCAAGATGTAGTACAGTGGTAGAGTACTTGCCCAGCATGCACAAGGCCTTGGATTCGATCCTCAGCACCACTCAAAAAAATTTCAGTATCAGTAGCTATAAAACAGGAGGGCTTTTTTTTTTTTTTTTCTTTTTTTTAGGTTTTTTGAGATAGGGTCTCGCTTTTGTGGTTCAGGCTGGTCCTGAGCTCGGCCTCAAACTCACATCACAGCAATCCTCCTGTCTCTGCCTCCCAAGTGCTGGGATTACAGGCGTGAGCCACCACGCCTGGCACTGTGGTATGTGGTACTGGTTGCTGCTGGGTGTGAGTCTCCACACCCAGTGTGGTATGTGGTTACTGGGGATCAAACCCGGGTCCTTGCACTTGCAAGACAGGTGCCGGAACCACTAAGCCAAATCCCTAGCCCAAAACAGGAGTTTTTATCAGACCCACCCTCTGTCCTTCACTGTCCTTACTATAAAATAAGGTGTAAGCACAAGAGTTCTCACTGTGGCGCAAGACAACACGGAGAATGTAGCCCATTTCTTTAGTTCCCTTTGAAATCCCACCAGCAGGGCACTGGCCAATCAAATGGTGACACATGGACAAAAGCCAGAAACAGTCAGTTCCTCTCTGCTTCATGGCAGTGAGAGGTAGAGCTGATGCTGAACACCAAGCCATCTGTCGGGTGTGGCATCTGGGTGTGCGGTGGCCTGTCTGGGCAGCCCACATCATGATTTGTGAGAACCTGGAGGTCGTTAGGCTCCCAGTCATCAGGGTCCAGGCAGATTAAGTGTAGATGAAATAAACATGTGAGAAACAGACCGAGCAGCACTGCTGTGGGTGTGGGGCAGCTGAATGCTCCTGATGTGCGCTAGTTTGTTTACTGTTTGATGTATATCTATATCTTTTTATTACTTGGCTATGCTTTTTATTTTGTAATAAACCAATTCAGAAGCAAGGGCTTAATGCATTCATGTTTAATATAAATTAATCATTGATGTTATGTTTCTCAAGAAAGTTGGTGAACACATAGCACACAAAGTCCACGTCTACCAAGGGGCTCGTAATGCTGTCTCTGACTAGGAGACACCCACCAGATGACAGGAACTTGAAGGAACAGTCAGACCTATGACAAAAATACGTCCTTATTTTAAAAAGACTGTGCTGAATAAAAACCATTTGACATACACTCCTGCTTTGAATGTGTTTGTGTATCACCCCATGCAGCAAGACTTGTCATTTAGGTCAAATGACAGTTGCCCTAACATCCCTCAATTTTATTTCTGGGATTCTGCCAACCTATAAGAAATTTAAAGCAATGCCACCAAAGACTTGACACCATGGGCAGGAGAGTTTTGCCAACAGCTAAAGGATGACAATTTGCTATCAGTATGAGCAGGTGACTCAAATAGAAAATCAGTTAATTGTAATAATGATTCAAAACATTTAATCCAAATTGCAGAACCTAAGAAGAGCTTTTAAGTTTCTGTGTTGTAGGTGAATTTTCTGCTCTGACCTTAATGCAAATGCTAATAAAAAGTTAACTATTCTCAGGGCTGGGGATTTAGCTCAGTGGTTCCAGCATCTGCCTTGCAAGTGCAAGGTCCCGAGTTCAGTCCCCACATAATCACATGATACCAGATGTGGCTCACACCTGTAATCCCAGCACTCAGGAGACAGAGGCAGGAAGACAGCTGTGAGCTCAAGGCTTGCCTGAACTACATAGTGAGCTCAGGGCCAGCCTCAACTACAAAAGCAAGACCCTGTCTCAAAAAAAAATTTTCTTTTAACTATTCTCAATGCAAATGATAGTAATAATACAAATGTTGGAGGAGCACATCATCATAGTACAATAACCATTATACTAAAATAAATCTGTAGACCAGAAGCATACTTAAATATTGTGGGGCACTGATAATGAAGACGTGACATTTTATTAGTCAATAGTCATAATGTGCACATATTTTATATACATATAATTAGAATGAACCACAATATTTATAGGATAAAGTTGATAATGAATTTTAATCTAGCTGTATACCTGTGACAGTACACATTTCCTTTGCTTCTGGGCATTAATCAGTTTTTAGAAGTGTTTGATTCTTTGAAACACTACTTCATAAACAGCAATGTTCTTTGGCTATGGGCTATTTTTGTAAACAAGGCCTCTGGTATTGTATTTTGTTCAGGATCACTTGGAGGCCTTTAGCTGAAGTATTTAACAAACAGAAGAATTCTGATTTTTCATCTCCACATGTTATAATTATTGAATACAAAATTATAAATAAGAAGATATTGGAATTTATCCTTACAAAAGAAAGAATGAGCTAAAAAGTTAGATAATCAGTGATCATGTGATATAAAAGATTTTCAGTTTTGAAATTTTTATATTGTATATTAGGAAAGTGGACTAAGGAAAGCAGGTTTTGCTGAAGCTATAATAGAATAAACATATTCTGCATCTGCTTTTGTATTGTCTGTTATAGAGTTGAAAATAGAAGCACCATATTTGATGAATTTATTTTGCAAAAATAAAATAATCCAAAAGGAGTATCTATAAAAGGTAAAAAGATACTACTTATAAAAATATTTAAACTAAACTATGCATTATATTAATATAGGTATGTGTAATTTGAATTTTAATATCTTACATTTATCAGAGTTTCCTTTGCTCCTATTAGGTGCCTCTGTGCTTATATTTTCTCAATTTAAAATTTATCGGTTTTCTCAGTGGTACACCTGCCTCATAAGCACAAAGTTTTTAGTTCCATCTCCAGCACTACAAAATAATAAATTAAAATTATGGGTATTAAATTTGAGAAGTCAAATAATGCTAGTTTTAGATTGTAAGCTACAGAATTTAAAAATCAGTAAGCATACTAATACAAATGGGAAGAAAGCACAGCTCTTCTTTACAGAAGTTTTTAATTAATAAATAAAATGACAAAGAGAAAAATTTAAAAAATCAACGTTAGTCAAACCCCAACAATCATAACTATAAGCAATCAAAATCCACTAACTTCAGCCAGGTGTGGTGGTGCACACCTGTATGTATGCATGGCTACCTAGTGACTTCAAGGTGAGCCTAAACTACATGGTGAAACCTTGTCTCAAAAAACCCAAAAGTACTCAAGGTCAACACCACCAGGAAATAACACACAGGCACTGGGTGACTCAGAGAGATGTGACATCATGTCTCTGGGATTTTGCCCAAAAAGTGTACAATCGCCGTTACTCATGAGAAAAATAGCAGACCTCACCAGACAGAAGAAGCTGATAAATACTCTTCTAAAGTATCAGCCTCGAAGAACAGAACGCAAGACTGGGTAATTGTTACAGACTGCAGGAAACCAAGCAAAAGTAACAGAAACAAGAGGCAGACTGCTGGGTCCTGGAACTATAAAAGAACATTCACACTGAAATTCAAATAAGGTGTTTAGTTCAGGTAACAGTCAACTTTCTTCTTCTGACGTTGTCCTGTGGTGACATGAGATCACCGAATGTTACCTACACAGAGGAAGCTGATGATGGGTGTTTGAAAACTGTACAGTTTTGTCGACTTTTGTGAAAGTTTAAAATCAGTTCTAACTTTAAAAATTATGCAGAGGGCTGAGGAAGGAAGATTACAGGTTTGAGCCCAGCCTAGACACCTTAGTGAGAATGCAAGACTGTGCCTCAAAACAAACAATTAAAACAGCTGGAGATGTAGCTCGGTGCCCTGCATTCACTGTGCAGTAACAAAACAGCTGTTTGCTCTGACAGAGAAAATTCAACTTGTGCTCATAATGCACAATTTACTAATCATGCATGGTAACTTTCAGCAGAATTTATGAAAACATTAAAACAGAAATGCCACGCTGTAAAAAGCATGCACTGGAGTTTGCTTTGAACATCTTCCCCCATGGTAGGTGCTCTGACTAATAAAATGTGGGAACGTGAAAGGCCCATGCCACACAGCCACCGCTTTGGGCACGTGGTGCTGTCCCTTCGGCCACCAGTCGGCCCCAGCAACCCAAGGACTGCCTGTGAATGAGCCACCCAGCTGAGCACTGCCAACCTGCAGAATTCGGGCAAACAGTTGTTTTTAGTCTTTAATTTTGAGGTAGTTTTTTCTGCAATAATAGTGACCTAGTACAGCTCCACAGAGGGAGATTAGTTTACATCAACTCAGGTAATGAGGAAAAACTCGAGTTGGAATGTGGCCTTCGAGTTTGGATTTAGGTGAGCAATTGCATGCAGAAGGCTTAAGTGAGAAATGGAGCAAAGACCAAAGGTAGGAAGCAAGCGAAATTCATAGAAGGGCAGCTGCATACTGTTAGCACAGAGCCAGGAGGGCACCTAACTACATGGGGTAGATTATAGTTCCCCAGCAGTTTCCATCCCTAAATCTTTCTTCAAAGCACTCAGATCTCATAAGATAAATTGCTATTTGGTGAAGTGTTTCCAAAATCTAACTACTGCAAAATGCAAAGCACAACTGTCCTCTCTATTCTTAGATGGCACGAGTAAAATTCTGTGATTCACAAATCCAAGGCCAAAGAAGAAATTCTCTTGATACCTAGAGAAACTGGGAGAGTTCCTATACTCAACATTAACCTTGGGGTTTGGATGGGGCTCAAGGTTAAACACAGAGATAGAAGCTTGAGCTCTGAGGGGATGCTCCGGCATATAGAGCCAAGATCAAAAGTAGATTTTACTATGTCGACTTCAGCAAAGCTTCTGGATAGGAAATGAGTTTTAAATCTTTATAGATGAGAGTGTGAGATGTGAGTCTTTCCTCCCCTCAAACTGAACATCATTTGCTGTAGCAATGTATGAAAACAATGAGAAAGGGCAAAATGAGTAAAATGACAGCACAGAATTCACAGAACATAAATATCAGGTTGAACTGGGGTCCTCATCTTATGGCTAAATGTGCAATCTTAACTATGTTACAAAACTTCACTGAATTCAGTCAGAAATTGGAGACAACACTTTTTTTTTTTCTTTCTTTCTTTTTCTTTTTTTTTTTGAGACAGGTTCTCACTTTGTTGTTCAGATGGCCCTGAACTCACTATGTAGTCCAGGCAAGCCTCAACCTCAGCAATATCCCTGCCTCTACCTCTTGTGTGCTGCGATTACAGGCCTAAGCCACCATGCCCAGCACTGTGGTGTGTGGTATCAGGGATCAAACTTGAGACTTTATACTGATCAGGCAGATGCCAGAACCGTTAAGCTAAATCCCCAGTCCCAACAAACAGCATGTTTGCTATGAAAATTAAATCAATGTATGAAAGAATGACAGTCCAGTGTCTATTTTTTTTTTTTAATGAGACATGGTCTCGCTTTGTAGTTCAGGCTGGCCGTGAGCTCAGCCTCCAATGTCTATTCTTAATAAATATCTAATACATAAGGCTCTTAAACTACTATTGTCCTGAGAATACTAAATTTATTTGTGTATTCAAAAATAAACATAAAAATTCAGTAAAATGTAAATTGTTTCAGAAGTCTTGGTCATGTTTTTCAAACAAGTCCTACGTGGTAGTGTGTATGTTTTATAGATTCTCCCGGCAGCTATGCCTCTTGACAATTCGTGTGTTTAATAGAGAGACACACGCTGTTTAGGAAGGAACAGTTCACTTATTTCCACATTTGGCAGAGTGACAGTGATTGAATTTGGCCAAATATGGCCTGCCAGGAACCATGTCTTCTAGATCACCCTGCAGGTGGTCTAGTCCCACAGTGACTGATCAGCCAGAGCAACGCAAGGGCAATGACACTGTCAGCTGTGATGACACTGTCACTGAAGCAGCAGTTTCTGCTTCTGTGATCTGCACAGCCTGCCATTTCAGAGTCCAGCTTCCCTGCTGGAAATACGAGAGAGAACCCATGAGAGAAAGAAGACTGAATGAGACAAGGGAGAAGGAGAAAGTGCTGAGCAACTGCAGCGTCCCAGGATCCCGGCTGAGGCCCGACTTCCAGTCATCCTCATGAAAGGACAAGACCCGAGGCTGAGCCGTACTGCACAGCACAGCTCCATTACTCCCCTGAATGGCTGCACCTAACTATATCCAGTGGTGCCAAAGAACCACCCAGCTGAGCCCAGTCGTCCACAAACTTGGGAAAGAGAAACAGAGTGGTTGCATTCAGCCACTTGGCTTTGGAGCGGCTGGTTAAACAGCTGCACCTGTGTTCTCTTAGACATATTTGCACGTGGTCGTTTTCCAAGTTCTGAAGATCTGAGCGCACTCTGCCTGCTCACTGCGAAGCACAGCATGCCAAGAAGCAGCCTGAAAGAAGCTCGTGGTGTGGGCATTGTGACTCCTCATGTGCTTTTTCCTGAGGCTGAGCTCATCTTGGGAGAGAAAGGTGGCAATGGAGCTTCTGTTCTTGGAAGCACAGAAGGCTGGGCTCTCATATGTCCCGTGTGAAAGATGGGAATCTGTGTCTTCTGTGGAGTCTCTGTGAGAAGAGTGTTTGCCACTGAAAAACATGTCACAGTGCCATGCAGGAGATGCCACAGCACAGCTGAAATGACTTTCTAGGATTAGGACACAAGTGTGCATGTGTGTGTGCCCGTGTTCATGTCACTAGGGTTACACAGAGGTTTGGCCCAATTAATTCAGATTAATTCAGACCAGCAGGGATGGGT
>PVIR01034797.1:0-16943 GCA_004026965.1 Petromus typicus | reverse complement strand
TCCTTCGTCAGGAGCACATTTGCAGAGTCGGGAGCACCTCCATGCGGTCTGGCATAGCTCTGCCTGAGTAGCACTAACAACAGTGCTTTGAGACTTGTCTTTTCAGAATTCTAAGTTCTGTCACGCACTTGTGTTTTTCCAACATTCCTTTGCTCTCAAATCAGAGAGTAAGGGTTTTAACTTAAGAGGAGCCTCCTTTTGCAGCTAGTTTTAATCACTCTAACCTTAATGGAGCTTAAAGTTTGATGGCTCCCCTGGCTACCATTTCTGAAGTCAAAATAAGTTCCTCTAACTCAGAGTCACTAACCCAAAACAGGATTCATAACCTGTTTGGGGCCATAAATCCTTTAAGAAATATCATGAAATCTCTGAGGAAAGGAACATGTGCCCCATATTTATTCAGAGCTCTCTATGTGGTATGAAATGTGTTCCTGGCCCTGCACATGAGCACTTTGTTGTCAGACCGGGGCTCCACTGGGCCACGGCGTGCTGATCCTGAGAGCCAGGAGAAGCCACACGGAGAACAGGAGTCTAAAACTACACTGCTGGCCTCACGCCTGTGATCCCAGCACTCGGCAGGCAGAGGCAGGAGGATTGCCATCAATTTGAGGTTAGCCTAGGCCACATAGTGAGTTCAGGGCCAGCTTGAACTGCCTAACAAGATCTTGTGTCCAAGACCTAACAAAAATAAATAAATAAGTAATAAAATAAAACTGCGCTGCCAGCTGCTGAGGTGCTCTGCTGTTTACGAACTCAGGAGCCGGCAGTCCTTCCACAGCTTGCTTCCCTCGCAAAGGAACTTCAGCCGTGGACTCTCTCAGATCTGAATGCTTGTTAAATTGATGGGTGGGAACCAGACAGGAAAAGATTTGTACTACTTTTGAATTGAAAGAGGCTGTTACAACATTGATATTTCTTAAGCATATTGGGAAAATGTTCACTTAAGGAGTAAAGGTGTACATGTCGGGGAAAGTAATAGTTAACTAATGTTGTTAAACTTCTCTTGGCTTAAAACATTATGACAGAGCATATCTCAGTTGAAATCAAGGGGTGTGTTTCAGAGAGGTGATGGCACCCTCCTGCTTCTGACGATCTGAGCATCTGGGAGCATCTGGCCCCAGGGCCCAGCCCCATCCATGTGGGGCTTCTTGCTGCCTGGCATCCAGCTCGTGCTCTCCTCCGTGGTCCCCTCTGCAGTTTACGCTCCTGCTGTCCACATCACCCACCTGACAGTGGCTGCACCACCCTCTCTCTCCCCATTTCTAGCCTGCCCTGAGCTGTGCCCCCTCAGGGAGGCAGGGCCTTGCTGCTGTTCTGGAGCGGGCTTCATGCCCTCTTCTGGAGGACACCACTGGGAGCGTTCATGGTTACACTGACTGTTTCTCCAGGTCACACACACGTATCAGGAACATGGAATGACTTCAGATAATGTGTGAGTTGGAAAAACTCTATTGTTATTTTTTTCATTTCCAAGACAAAATACTCAATATCCAAAGTTAAAAAGGGAAAAGATTATTTAACTCATAATTTGTTGATGTTTTAGTCCGAAGTCAGCTGGCTCCACGGCAGGGTGGCACATGGCATAGGGGCAACAGTTCATGGCAAACTAAAGGTAGCAAAAGCAGCAAGGGAACTTTAACAGCATCTTTCTGCCCTTTTTTTTTTATCTCATCCATACTGGGATTAAGGTGGAACCAAGCCAGTCAGTGTGTTGGTTTAATAATCACGTGTACCACACACCCTCAATTCACCCACATCTGAAAAAGTCACCTCTGATTGAATGAGGCTGTGGGGGGGACATCCAGACCCAAATCACAACTAGTTACCAAAGCATTTGAGTGGGAGAACCCTTTATGTTTGTCTCTTTACTGAATGACTTTTCCAAATAATTACAGAGCTCCTACAGAGCTCCTAAGTTAGTATTTCCAGATAAATAAATTTTATTTCCAAATAAATTTTTGATGAATTTTATCAAATCTTAGCTAAATCTGATAGTAGAGTCTGTAGATAGGAGACACTGACATTTTCATATGCTTATCTGTTTCTCTATTCATTTGTGAGAGTCTTCTGGTGTACCTAATTTTTAGGATCCAGTATACATTTTAATTCAATAGACCAATTTAAAATATGCTCTTGGTTTCCTATTTACTACCTATGAACAGAATTTTAGAAATTTAGAATGGTATCAGGGTACTCAATTCCATCTAGAGAAGGCTTTCACCAGGCCAGTTTGCTGGGAGTTTAGCTTCCACCGGGCATGAAGTTATCTTTCTCATACCAGGTGATGTGTCCTCTCTGTGACATAGGAGCTCCACCCTTAGGACACCTGTGTAACCCACCTGCATCGTGGCTTTATTTCTGCTAGGGGAGGAGAGCTGCGAGTCAGGTCTGACATGAATAGTACTGAACCTCACCTTAGTCGGTGGCTACAGCCCCATCTGGTTGTAACTGCTACTTCACGGGAATGGGCTAAGGACTTCCTGTTCTTCCCACCCTAACTCTGAGGGAGATTCGCTGCAGAATGTTACCATTCAGCTGTACAGGCTCTTGCCTTTTGCCTCTAGGATCCAGAGCAGTGTGAGCCTTTTGAAGACCAGGTGCCAAACTGCCACTCAGAATTGCAGTGTTAGTATTTACCCTAAAATAATACCAATACTGCAGTTAAACCCGAATACTGAGCTTTTAGTTTAGAAAAAACAACTCAGCCAATGATATCTTTTTGTCTCTAAAAAAACCACAGTAACATGCGTGCCATAGGTTCACCTAGAGTTTCACCTAGATCTAGAGTTTGCTGCATAACAGAACCTTTCAGCATCTCCAGTTAACCGATGCAACTCAGTTGTTACAGCTGCTGTTTGAGATCTTGCAAAGCTGTAAAAGAAATTCTCCATGTAGTGTCTCATACTGATTGTTGACCCATTGTTGTATGCTCATGGATCCAGCCATGGGACGTTTGGAATTGTATGAGCTCTACAGTGTAAACAATAACTTACAGAAATAGCAACACATAAATAATAATCAAAATGCTTCTTTACTTTGAATTTCAGGGACCCGTTGCAATGAGAGTGGCAAAGTTAGCAATTAATCAAGGGATGGAGGTAAGTTCTTTAATGCTTGAGTTCGCCATTAGAGTATAGTCAAAATTTAATCTGAGTACACCATGTTTATACTTCTGCCTTATTTTTAAGTCCTAAAATACTTAGATGTTTGAATACAACTATGACTAAAAACCTCCGAGGTTCAGGCCGGGGAGTTAGCTCAGTGGTTCCGGCGCCTGTCTTGCAAGCGCAAGGGCCCGGGTTTGATTCCCCGGTAACCACATAAAATACTGGGTGTGGAGACTCACCCCAGCAGCAACCAGTACCACATACCACAGTGCTGGGCATGGTGGCTCACGCCTGTAATCCCAGCACTCGGGAGGCAGAGGCAGGAGGATTGCTGTGATGTGAGTTTGAGGCTGAGCTCAGGGCCAGCCTGAACTACAAAGCGAGACCCTGTCTCAAAAAACCTAAAAAAAAAAAAAAAAAAAAAAAAACTCTGAGGTTCTTTTCAGTTTACCACCTATGAGTGAATGTTAATTTATGTTGAGTATACCGTCATTGAAAAAGTTATTCCTGCTGGAATGAATTGTGTTTACTTTCAGGTTGACTTGGTCACGGGATTAGCCATAGAAGAAGCTTGTTATGCTCAGGTATGTAATATAGTCCCCAAAGCACCTTCTGTGTGACTCAAATGAAATATCTTATCACTGAGCATGATTATCACTACCCCCAAGCCAGAGTCACACAATCAAGTTAACATTCATTGTTTCTGTGACTTGACTGTTGTCAGCTCTTATAACTGATACTGTTCCACAAAATAATGACTTTTATCTCCATAATTTTGAAAACTGAGTAAAGCAAAGTTAGTACTGTTTATGCTATAGCTGACTGTGTAGGTGTACGTTGTCATTTAGAGGTGTGGGCTGGGCTCCTCATTCTGAAGTAGGGAGGTTGGGGAGGGACTGGATGTGTACCTGCCAAACGGCAGTGATGCATGAGATGCACTGGCTTTTTCTAAAGTTCTGAACCTTCTCTCTTGATCACTGAAAGTTCACTCATTTTTTATATACAGATGAGCTCTGTTAAATAAGAAAATGCCCCTCACCTCCCTAAAAGATCTAAAATAGCTAAAGAGTTTTGTTCTACTTTTCCTGAGAATAAAAACTACATCACACCCTAGGTAAGCATCACGATAAATTAGAAGCAAGATCTAGAATGTTACTTTTTGTCTATTTTGTATATATAAGTCACCTGTTATTGATGAATAAATGCCATAACTGAATTAATTTATAAATGTCCTCAGGCACAAAAAGCACACATGCACACATGCAAAAACCACATTTGATCAAACACTTAAAGAAGAAATAACTGCTGCTGCATAATCTCTTCCAGAAATTAGATGCAAAAGGTAAACTTCTGACTTACTCTGTGAAACCTAATACCTAAACCAGACAAACACATTATTAGAAATGAAAATTAAAAGACGAGTCTTAGTTGCTTTCCTAAATATCATCCATGAACAGTGGGAATTGAAAATTAAAAGTACAGTGGCATTTGCATTACACTCAGAAAATGAAGATCTTAAGTGTCAACCTAGCAAGACAAGCTCCCCAAGAAAAAACTGTAGAACTGTGAATGAATGAAGAAGATAGCCCATGTTCATGGAATGGAAGACTTAATATTGTTAAGATGTCATTTCTCCTCTACTGCATCTATGGGTTTAACTGCATCCATAAAAATCCCTGCAACTTCCTGTGAAGATAGTGACAGCCGCATTCTAAAGTCTGTATGGAAAGTGTAAAGAACAGTGGGCAGTGCTGCTGGAAACAAAGCTTGGGGGCTGCGTCACCTGACCCTGATGCTTACCACAGACCTGCGGAAATCTAGACGCTGTGGTACTGATGAAGGAGTCAGTAAGTATGTAGGTCCAGGCACAGAACTAACACCCACTTTCAGACTCACAAATACAGTGAACTGATATTTTGACAGAAGCACCAAAGCACTTCAACGGAAAAAAGATAGCCTTGATGACAAATCGTGCTGGAACATCTGGACATTGACATACATGAAAGTGGTCTAGATACTCACCTTCATGCTTTCCCCAAAATATAACTCAATTTGAGTCAGAAACTTAATAAATGGTAATACATGAAAAATAACTAAGTTCATAGACCATAACAGAATATATAACTCAAGATGAGTCAGAGGGCCGGGATATAGCTCAGTGGTTCTGGCGCCTGTCTTGCAAGCACAAGGGCCCGGGTTCGATCCCTGGTAACCACATACCTATACTGGGCGTGGAGACTCACGCCCAGCAGCAATCAGTACCACATACCACAGTGCCGGGCATGGTGGCTCACACCTGTAATCCAGCACTCGGGAGGCAGAGGCAGGAGGATTGCTGTGATGTGAGTTTGAGACTGAGCTCAGGGCCAGCCTGAACCACAAAGCGAGACCCTGTCTCAAAAAACCTTAAAAAAAAAAAGATGAGTCAGAAACTAAATGAATTATAATAAATGAAAAATAGATAAATAAATTCATAGACTGAATAGATAATAAATTCATAGACTGTAACATAGAGAAAAACTTGGTGAGTTTGGAGTTGACTTTTTAGAGATACATATCAAAAGTGCAAACCACAAAAGAAGAAATGAATGTGTGACTTTATTAAGTTAACTCCAACTTGTATAAAACATATCTGAAAGAATGAACAGACATGGACTAAGAGAAAAATCTTTGCAGAACACATCTGAGAAGGTCTCGTGTCCAAAATATACAAGGAGCTTTAGACATAGCAATAAGAAAGTAACCCAATTAAAAATGGATCGAAGATCTGAACAGGCACCAAACTAGATAGATGACAAGTAATCATAGAAATGTTGCCAAACACAACTCATAAAGAAATTGCAAATTACGTATTTTGAGGTGCCAGGTACAACCTGTTAAAATGACAAAAATCTGAAACACTGAAAGCACCAAGCACTTACGAACGTGTGGGCCTATAGAAACTTGAGTCATTGCTACTGGAAACGGAAAATGGTTTGAACTACTTTCTAAGACACTTTGGCAGTTTCTCGTAAAACTAGATATACTCTCACCGTGTGATCCAGCAGTCATATTCTTCGTTGTTTGTCAAAATAAGTTGAAAGCATATATCCACACAAAACCCTGCCAATCAGCTTAACTCATAATCACCAGAACCTAGAAGCATTCAAGATGTCTGTCTTTCATCAAGTGCACAGATTGGCTGTGATACACGTGTTCCGTGGAATGTTGTACATTAGTCCGTTACCATCACCTGACATGACACAAAGCAACCTTCAACACATACCACTAAGTAGAATTCAATTGAAGAAGACCACGAACTGTGTGGTTCTAATTTAGTGAAAGGCAACAATGGAGAGAGGGTTTTGAGAGAGAGGTCAGGGGTGAGCGGGCTGTGTAATTTAGTGACACTGTTCTGTGTAATGTTGTGATGGGGAACACATGCCGTCCACTTATTAAAAACTGTGGAATGTACAGCACAAGAGTGAACTGTAATAGAAACTGGGCTTTAGTTAACAACAGCGTATCATTCCTGGTTCATCACCTGTAATAAGTGGGCCTCACAGACAGAATGTTATAAAATATATTTGGAACGAAAAAAACATTTACAGTCAGGACAATGAATTCAGTCAAATAATGAGAATTATTCAGATGACAGATCTCAGGATTGTAGAATTAACATCTGATTCTTAGATAATGCTTGACAGATGTTTACTGCTGTACTTTTAATTTTGGGGTATATGATATTTGATTTTTCTTAGACCATTCCAACAAAAGACAGACTTGAAGGCCTTCTTGCTTTTAAAGAGAAAAGGCCCCCCCGCTATAAAGGGGAATAGAAGCTGCAGAAATTCTCATAGTGCCACTGTAATAAGTGTACTTCTGGAAGCATCTTCCGGACCTGTCCTTCGCCTCTGCACATGAGATTTTGGTGACTAGAGTGAAGAGTGAGCTGCTCGCCATGGTGAAGGAAACGTCTGGAGCCAACCCATCTCCACGCCAACGTGTGTCCTGTCTGTCCATCCAGATGTATAAAGCTAGTAGTACTGTCAAAAACATTAAAATTAGGTATATGTTTTTCAGTATTTCCTGCATATGAGGCTTTCCATTCTTAATTTTTTTAATGTGAATAATTTATATATTGCACACATTAGGGAATAATACAGATTGTATATCTACTGTGCTGCATTAAGGAAATAAAATTATTTCTGTATACCAAAAATGTGAAGTTATGCCAAATAAAAGTTTCAAACTTATTACATAGAAACAGACATACACACATAATCAACATGAAAAATGAAGTGATGATATTCTGAGTGAAAACTACCTAATATAAATAAAACTAGTGAAAAAGATATCTTGGAAACTTTTCTCTTATCCCATCCTTTTTGAACTGAATAAATCATTGTATGATGGATTTTGGAAGAAACTTTCCAATGGTGATTACATCCTCTTCACACAGTCCTAGTGTTGATGGTATAGAATTAATCCAGTCAGGGATCCATACTGTTGTAAACTTCCCATACCTGCCAGTGTGTGACCTGGCTCTCTAGCATCGAGAGTCCTGGCCATTTGACAGAGGAGGAAAGATAAAAGGTACATAGAAATTGGACCCCTGAGATGGCTCAAGGTAATGGACAACAGCCCATTCTCCTCCCCAGCAGACACAAGCTGCCTATCTTCCCATGGCAGGTCAAATTAGGAGCATCCCAGAGGCCTGAGTGTCCATAGCCAGGCCCACAGAATGTGGGGACCCACAGTGAGGAGGTATATGGGAAATGCGAACTATGGAGTCATCTTGTGGTCACTTTTCTTTGTATTCTCTTTAAGTAGCCAAACTGCCTTCTCTGTTGGTATATGTCCGAGCCTGGCCATCCAAGGTGTAAGACTTGCCATTGGTGTGTCTGTTGGCCAAAACGGGCCCTTCTGCAATCCAAGTACTTCCCACAGACACCTTCCTCCTCCACTGTGCTTTCGTCTTCTCACCTTCCACGCTGTTTAGAAACCACAGACTTCATTCTTAAAATCCTAAAGATTTTACCATTTAATTTGAGAAGTTGAACTCTTACAATTTCAAAATTCTTGAAAGAGACAAAGGTGGACAGGCCAGCTGCTGTGTCTCCTGTCAGAGACAGGTGGCCATCTTCGCTGAGGTGCGCGCTCTAAGGTGAGAGTTTTCTTACCACCTTAACTGCTGAGATGGCAGATTTCTGATGAAAGTTCAGGCGATTGCCATAATTTACAAAGGGCTTATTAAAATTCACTTTGAGCTCTTCAGTGGTTGTATCTGATGGTGAATGTGCATGTTTACTGCTAAAATTGCTGAGCTGTTCATTTCATATATGACAATTTGAAAAAAAAAAATGGTGGTACTTGTCTTGATAGACCTGTACAAGTTCCAGAGCCATTTGTCCCATCTGTGACATGCTAACCTGCCCCTTCCATTTTAACTAAGCAGGAAGTGATTGCGTTTATGGGTATAGGATTATTGAGAGTGTGCTGAGTGACTGTCTCTCTTCACTTGGACTCACAGGCCAGTGTGCCTTTGCTGACTGACCACTGGAACTTCCACACAAATTCTGGTTACTCCCTGGAACTCTGTGTGAAAAAGAAGTCTTATGATGACATCAGATACTTTAAGTGTTATATAAAACGAGGTTTCTGTACAACAGCCTCTCTGGTGAAAAGTTCTGATAATGCACCCCAAGCCTGGGAGTTTGGGGGAGGGAAGCATGCTACTCCTAGCTGTTCCAGTGAAGTGTGGGTCCTTCCTTTGAATCCTGTAAGGCCTGGAGCTAGAGATCTGGTGACCTCATGTATATGGTGAATATAACTATATTCAGATTAGGTTAAAGGTTCAGAAATGGAGAGGTTTTAATTCATGAGGTAAAAGCAAAATGGATCAGGAGGTCTAGTGGCTGTAATTGAGCACTGGCTAATTTGCAACTTAACCTACATATGAAAAAGAGGTCTCCACGTGACTGAAGTTCTTAGGTAAGAGAGTTCTACTAGCCAGAAGACGATCTGATGCCCCATGGTTCATTTCATTTCAAGTCATTTCAAGTTGTTTTCTGTAATCATGGAAATGGGTTTCCCATCCGTCAGGTCTGTTCTTTTTCCCATTACCTATCGCAGTTGAACTGTCCAAAATAGCAGTTTTCCAGCAGGTCTTAGGAAGGCACTTTGTGCTTAAACCTAGGTAGTGGGCTGTCGGTTCTTGCGCATGTCCTTAGAGAAAAGGCAGGTTTTTGTGCAGTCCTGTCGCTGGCTGAAGACTGGCCCTTTTCCACCCATGATGATAAGCCTTTTTCTCCTATTTGGGATCCAAAGATCCTGGCTGTAGACATTTTTTTAAAAATCTACTGACCTTGTTAAATATTAACTGATACATATGTCAGTGTTTATTGGGCTTTATCAAGAGCAGTAGAGATTACTTTTTTTCTGATAGTTTATCAAATAATTGTGCCACAAAAGAAAAAAAGCATTTTGATCGTGAGTTAAGAGCCACTTCTTTACGTAACTGAAGCTGGACACAGATTATAATTTGGGTAATTGGGCATTGGTGTGTCTCGGGGACCAAAGATCACTCTGACATGTCTCCTTTGAATTTTTGTAGCCTTCTTTGGGAACCCCCCAAAACTGAGCTACCTCCTAGAAGCCTGATACCAATCCTCAAATGTGTTGTTAGGCCGTGTTTGCTTTTCTAAATAATTCAGAGCAGGGTGAGAAAAATGGGCTCTTAGCAGTGAAAATAAAGGACACACACCATGGCCAGGACCAGCCTGGGCACCTGCCCATAGTAATCAGTGCAGCAGGCACTTTTGGGAGGCTCCAGTGTGGCTGGCGCTTTCTCTGTAAGCGGTGGCTCTGCATGTAGGTCCTAACATAGGGCCTGGGGTCAAGCCCTGGTACTGCAAAACATAAAATGCAGTATATTGTATTAAGGATCCTTTTGACAATATCACTGAATATAACCCATAAATGAATAAATACATTTACAAGACTGAGTCTTGTGACAGTAATGACCAAACGTGTGAAGCCCTTCAAGCCCAGTAGGTGCTTTGTAGGGATTTTTAATTACTGCCTACAACCTCCCTGAAAGGATACATACTGAGGTCTGTCCTGTGGTGTGAGTTGGGAGCCAGAGCATAGAGAGCTTGCTTGCTTGAGCCCCATAGCAGGGAGGGGGTGAAGTCATGGATTAAACCTACAGCTGTTGACTTTCACCACTTGTTGATCTTGAAACTACCCAACAACAACATCACCAGAGGCTGTGATAGGTGTGTTTCTGTCAGCCAGTGTCCTTTGTCCTGGATCGGTCAATGATTATCTCATGACTTGGAGAGATAAGGAAAGTATGCTTATCTAATGATCTAGTGACAGCAACAGACTGGGTGGCAGTGGAGCTGGCACTTCCTCTGTATGAAGCCCGGTCCACGTGTTCACTCCTCACGTTCACAAAGACCTTAAGAGATAGCTTATCAATTTCTAATTTGAGAAACTGAAACAGAACAGGATTTGCACAGGGTATTGTGTGTCTGGGGCCCCATGGTCGGAGATGATACTGTGGAGTTCATGGAATAGTATTGATGGGCATGAGGGGTGCATCATCGAGGCACCATAGTGATCGCTATAGTGTTGTGTCTCTGTGCCCACCCCAGCATTCACCATGCATGCACGTATGGTAGTCTCCTAGTGGCACTTCTTGGGAGGGGGGCAGGCTGAGTTCAGTGTGGGTAAAGACCATCATCCCATGTGCTTTTAGGAAACAGAAGTGTGTCTCCAGGTCACAAGGCAGGAGGCAGCCACAGAAACAGTTGTAAAAAGAAGGGAAAGCCTCCCTTAGACTGCTTTCTGAATTATAGCCATCTTCCAAGTTAAACATTAGCCCAGGACCAGAATATCCCAGTCCAAATACGATGGAAAAAAGGAATGAGGCAGCCCAGCCCACACTCAGTGGGCTTCGGCAATCCTTAGCTGGCACCAGCCCTGATTACTGTGTCATTGACTGTGAAATTTGACTCCACTGCTGCGGCAGAGCAAGGCTGTCGTGGGCAGGATCCAAATCCAGGCCAACTGTTGTCAGATAGTTCCTTTAGCAATGGCTTTGCCAATTTAAAGTACTCCAGGTTCTTCTCGCTCGAACAAATAATTGGACAAACCAGGCCAAAAACAATACCAAACACTTATTTAAAAAGTGAATGGTTGGGTCGGGGATTTAGCTCAGTGGTTCTAGCATCTGCCTTGCAAGCCCAATGGCCTGGGTTCAGCCCAGGTTCGATCCCCGGTAACCACATACCACAATGCTGGGCATGGTGGTTCATGCCTGTAATCCTAGCACTTGGGAGACAGAGACGGGAGGCTTGCTGAATTTAGGACCAACCTGAATTACAAAGCAAGACCCTGTCTCAAAAATCTTTTAAAAAGTTGGGGGGATAAAGGGATCCTGGGGCAACTAGCTCTATAGCGCAAGCAAACTTGGACCAAACAAAGAGAGGAAAGAATAAAAGCAAAAATAAAAGTGTACCCTGCCCAGGAGATGTAGAGGAGGTAATGACAATGGACTCCTTGCAATAACTGTGTGTGCATCATAGGGGGGCCCAGAAAAGTGCCACACTCAGTAGGGCCCTGGGAACTCCTAGCACTGTCCTGGGCTCTTGTGATAGGCCGATCCTGCTGATTTTCCCAGCAAGCTTTGCCACACCCTACATCCTATGTCACAGCCCATCAATCCTACCCCAAATTCTAATTCTTAAGACTCAATACCAGGCCCCCTGGGAGCCATGAGCCTGGCTCAGGGGCCCACTTTCAGGCTGAGAAGTACACTTTGATTTGCTCTTGCTGCTCCTTTTAGGTGTTCTGTTCCATTCTTTGTCCAGAACGTAAAGAACCTGGACAGGACCTCCGAGCCAGTAACAGCTGGACCTCCCTCAAGTCTTTAGCTCCTAACTTCACACAGTTCACATGGTCACAGATTTACTCTGGTTCCTAGAGCATGGGGTTCTCAGTAAGACCACAGGCAAAGCACCTTCTTAATTGTAGAGGAATTGAGTAGCTCATGAGGGCTGAGAACAGCCAGTCAGATCACATGGAATCTGTATCAAAATGCCTTAGAGTTTGTGAGGTCTCCCACAAACATGCTGATGACATTGAACTGTTTTGTGTTTTAGGAGAGACCCGTCAGGACAAAGAGGTAGATTTCGTATTCACAGCTAGTTGGAAACACATCCAGTCACCTAGGCTTTGAGAAAGAGTCCTGGGACACATAGGCTACTGTCAGTGGAACTGTAGTTTGAATCTGGTGTTTCAGAAGCTGCGATGGAAGAGGACGAAGCTACCTACCTATCCATTCCCTGCTTCCATGCCATGAGTCCAGAGCCCTAACCCATGATGACTAAGTCAGCCTTGAGACTTTTCCTCTAGAATACTAATGCAGAAAGTCGCTGTCCCGGAACAGCACCACCACTGTGGGAGCGGTGGAGCAGAGAGCAAGTCAGTGAACTGGGGCATCTGAGTGATGCTCTTCCTCACGAGTGCCAGTGCATGGTGGGCTTGGCCCCGAGTCCAAGGAAACAGACACCTGCCTAAGCAGAAAAGCTACCATAGCCCTTGGGATAAACCACAATTTAAAGACCATCAGTTTTTTAAATTTTTTTTTCTTAGTTATTGTATCTAACTCCCATATTTATAGTACAGACTGGATAGAGGGCTGCGATGATGGATTTCCCTGGAAAAGACTCATTTGCTCATCTTCCTGCTGGGGTTTCCCACGTCTGTCCTGCTGTCTCCCCCATCAGAGAGGAGATGGTAGAGGCCAGCCCTGAAGTCATCCTGGTCGGGAGAGAGGGTCAATTAACTATGCAGGTCTTGGTTCCTTTGTGACAAGGTGCTGCCACCATGCCTCAGGGACTTGGTCCCTGAAGCATTTAAAAGGCTGATAATTGTCCTGTGTTCTCCGAAAGCGGTCTTATGAATCAGTTCATAGAGCGTGTACCAGAGCCCTCCGAGCGAAGCAATAAAATCATCGTGTCATCAGATGGTAGCTTGAGACTACATAATTTTACTGGGGATGCTCACAGGGAGAGGTTTCAGAGGGTTTGAAAATGCTGAGTGCCCTCTCCTGACCTTTACAGAAACAGTCTTAGTTACTTTCGCTTTCAGCCTCTGCACCAGGCCCGAAGGCAGCTTTTTTGTTATTCAGAGCAGGTTAAGTATTTGGCAACAGAGAAAAGTTCCAACTCCCAAGAACTTTTCAAATTGAGTCACATTTCTTTCGAGTTACTGATTAAAACTCATGAAGCTACAGCTTGTTTGGAAATGGCTGTAATTGGAGTCCTTTAAAAATTTAATTTTAAGGTATATGTGATGTGTGCCACAAGAAACAGGAAATATCAGCAATATATGACTTGGCAGAAAGTAATTCTGGTTACTGGAGAGTTGTGATTAGTCTTAATTCCAATCTGCAGCTCCGGTAGTTGTTTGTTTGGCATCAGTACAGGCGCATGGAGACCACTGGAAAGTTACTTTCTTCTCTGGTCCCTGTGAGACTGTGTTGAGTGAGAAGTTATGGTTAGTTTGCTCTCCTGAAAAGACCCAGGTGGGTGTGTGATCTTCCAGGGAACCTGCTATTAGCCCAGGCTCAGGAAGGATCAGGAAACTCAAAACCCCAAGCTCATGCAGTTGGTATGACTTACAGTTTACACGTATGCCCACATATGTTTTATGTTTGTTAAGTGTTTGTATATACAGATATGAAGATGTACATTGAATTTTCTAAAAATAATTCGAGACTTGACCTTTGTAAATTATGACCAGTTTCTTCCAGATAAATTAATCTTTGAAAGTAGGGTGAAAGTACCAGGAAGTAGAGCCAGGTCTCTGCACCGGCCCAGCCCTACTTCTCATTCTGTGACCTTCAGCAGGTGGGGAGTGGAGGCCGTGCATATAAAATACTCCTCACTTTGTCTTTTCCTCAAAACCAGGAAAAAGAATCCCAGGGTTTCGGGGCCCTAGACCAGGCATCCTCTATATGTTCATGTGTGTTCATATATGCTCTTATATGTTCAAAAATGTTCTAGGTTTGCATCCTTGGAGTCATGATTGAGGAGAAGCCACCTTGATGCTTTTTCCTTTCTGTTACCTCTCTCTCTGTCTTTTGTTTCTTAGATAGACCTAATTCATGTAACGTAAATGCCTCCCAAAGTGGACAAGTGAGTGTATCTTTAGTACACTGAGAGTTGTAAGTCACAATGCACTATCTACTCCCATAATCTTGTCACTTGCAGTCACTCCCATTGTCACACCCTGGCAACCGTTAACCTGTCTATGGTTTTGCCTATTTTCATTTCATATAATTGAACTTATGCAATACGTAGCCCTGTATGAATCAGATTTTTTAAATGAGTGTAGTATTTTCAAATTTATCCATGATGTACCATGACTGAAGATATTGTTTGTATGCACCACAGTCACCAACTGATGAACATTTGGATTGTTCACATTGTTGTTGTAAATAATACCATAAACGTGTATAAAGATATGTGGATATGCTGTCATTTCTTTTGGGTATGTTTAAAAGTAAAAACACTGGAACATATGGCAACTTTATGTTAAACTTCTTGGGACTAGCCGTCTGCACTATCGTAGAGTCCCACCAGCACTGCTGGAGAGTCTCAGTTTCTTCTTGTCTTTGCCAGCACTTGTTATTTGCGTACATTTTTCAGTGTGGTCATCCTACAGCCATGAGGTGGTGTCCTACGGTGCTATTTCTTTGCTGTTAGTTCCCTAATGACTGATGCTACAGAATAGGAGTTCATGTGCATGTAAGCTATTTTCATGTCTTCTGTGGATGAGTATCTATTCAAGCTCTTCACTTATTTTCATTTGGGCTGTCAGTTTATTATTATATTTTTAATATTCAGAATGTAGTCCCTTATCGGACAGAGGATTTAGAACCGTTTTTGTCACGCCCTGTAGATTTCATGTTCTTCATGATGTTCCTTAAGTACGAAGGTCCTTAATTTTGGTGAAATCCAGTTTCTATATTGTTTCTGTTGATGTTTTACTTTCACATTGTATTTATGAAACCAGTGCCTATTCTAAGGTGATAAAGGTGTATATTTTTGTTATAACTTTAGCTTTTATGTTTAGATTTTTAAAATCAATTTCAGGTTAACTTTGTGTGTAGGGGTCCACCTGCATTCTTGTATATGCTGGTATCTAGATGTTCTGTCATCCAGTGTTGCAAAAACTGTTTATTCACCATTGAATTATCTTGCCACCCTTGTCAAAAATCAGATGAACCATAAACATGTTTATTTCCAAACATACAGTTCTTCTCCATTATGCTTTATAACTGACCTCATGCAGCAACACACTGTCTTAATTTCTATAGCTTTGTATTAAGTTTGAAATTAGGAAGTACAAAACTTTCGAGTTTTTCAAGATTTTTGCCCCCATTCTGGTTCTCTTGCATTTCCATGTGAGTTGTAGGATCAACATTTCAATATCTGCTCCTCTGCAAAAGGCAGGGAGTGTTTCCAGGATTTTGAAAATCATTGGTTAAATCTATACATCAATGAGTATTACCTTGTTATTGCTTATATCTAGGTGTCCCCCCAAAGCCTCATGCAGTCAGAGGTGGCTGGATCCAGAGTCGATAATGCAGAGATTTAAGAGGTGACAGTGGGATTGATTCACAGTACAGTGCCCTACCATGGGTATGAGTGCTATCCATCCTAAGGGCATGTAGCATGGGTCAAATGTAAGGGATAGAAAGAGGACTATTGTCGCTTGCTGTTGGTTGCTTCCCTGCTGACTGTGTTCTGCCTGCCCTACCCTGCCATGGACTGTTTTCTCTGTGATGCTCTGCCATTCACCCGGCCTGTGAGCCAAAAAAATCCTTTTCTCCTTTAACTTTGGGTCCTGGATATTCTTTCTCAATAACAAAAACAAAAGGAAGTAAGACATACCCTTTCAACAATATTATTTTCTAACTGACAAAAGTGGGATTTTTTTTCTACTTAGATCTTTTAATTTCTTTCACTTGTGCTTTGTAGTTTCCCATAAATGTCTTCAACTCACTAGATCTTTTTTTCTGTCGTTGATTTATTTTGAGACAGAATCTCTCTTCTGTAGTTCAGGCTGGCCTTGAACTCAATAAGTAGCCCAGTCTAGTCTCAGATTCATGGCAGTCCACCTGACTATGCCTCCCAAGTGCTGGAATTACAGGCGTGAGCCATCATGCCTCATTTTTTTTTTTTTTGATGGTAGTATAAAGAGAATAACTGGGCACTGTGGTGTGTGGTACTGATTGCTGGTGGTCGTGAGTCTCCACACCCAGTATTGGTGTATGTGGGAATCGAACCAGGGCCCTTGCACTTACAAGACAGGCAAAGGAACCACTGAACTAAATCCCCAGCCCTTGGGCATTTTTATAGATGCACTTTATCATGTTAAAGATGTCCTCTCTCTTCCTATTTTTTTTTTTATCATGAATCAGTGTTAGATTTTTTAAAACTATGTTGAGATAATTGCAGTACTTGTTTTATATGGTAATATGGTTATTACATTGATTGATTTTCAGATATTCAACCAACTCCAACTTACATTCCTGGGATAAATATCTTGATCATGGTATGTGTGCCATTTTGTTCTGTTTTGTTCTGTGGCTTGCTACTGTTTGTTTAGGATTTGAGGATCTGAGCTCATAAGAAATTTTCAGTAGTCTTCTTGTGTGTCTTTGACTGGTTAGAGGGGATAGTTCCGGCCTCTTGAGTAACTTAGGAAGTCTTCCATTCTCTGTTTCTGGAATCATTCGGAGAGAATTTGTGCTAATCATACTTTAAGCATTGGGGC
>PVIR01034796.1:0-17565 GCA_004026965.1 Petromus typicus | reverse complement strand
GTTTTGGGAGTATAGCCATTTTGACAATATTGGTTCTTCCTACCTAGGAGCAAGGTATGGCTTTCCATTTTTGGATATCATCTTCTATCTCCTTTTTCAGAGTGCTATAGTTTTCAGAGTAAAGGTCTTTCACCTCCTTTGTTA
The DNA here is from genome assembly GCA_004026965.1 of Petromus typicus. Lineage (NCBI taxonomy): Eukaryota > Metazoa > Chordata > Mammalia > Rodentia > Petromuridae > Petromus > Petromus typicus. The sequence goes on along the minus strand of PVIR01034796.1, from coordinate 17,421 downwards.
GATTGATTCCTAAGTATTTTATTTTTGGGGGTGCTATTGTGAAAGGGACTGACTCTCCAATTTCTATCTCAGTGGGTCTACTGTTTGTATATACGAAGGCTATTGATTTTTGAATGTTGACCTTGTAACCAGCTACGCAGCTAAAATTGGCGATTAGGTCCAGCAGTTTTTTAACTGAGTTTTTAGGATCCTCTAGATAGAGTATCATGTCGTCAGCAAATAATGACAATTTAACTTTTTCTTTTCCAATCTTTATTCCTTTTATTTCTTTTTCTTGCCTAATTGCTCTGGCTAATATTTCCAGAACTATATTGAACAGAAGTGGTGAGAGAGGACACCCTTGTCTTGTTCCTGATCTTAGTGTGAAAGGTTTCAATTTTTGACCATTTAGTATGATACTGGCTGAAGGTTTCTCGTAGATAGCTTTTATTAGTTTGAGATACAGACCATCTATTCTGATCTTCTGTAGAAGATGGGTTTTGTATTTTGTCAAAGGCTTTTTCTGCATCAATTGAGTTAACCATATGACTTTTGTCCTTAAGCCTGTTAATACAGTGCATAACATTGATTGATTTACGTATGTTGAACCATCCTTGCATCCCTGGGGTGAATCCAACTTGGTCAGGGTGTATAATCTTTTTGATAATTCTCTGTATTCTGTTTGCCAGGATCTTATTGAGGATTTTTGCATGGATGTTCATTAAAGATATTGGCCTGTAGTTCTCTTTTTTGGTTGGGTCTCTCTCTGCTTTTGGAATCAGGGTAATGGTTGCTTCCAGGAATGAGTTTGGGAGTACTGCTTCCCTTTCAATTTAATTGAAAAGTTTTAGAAGTAGAGGCACTAACTCTTCTTTAAAAGTTTTATAGAATTCATCAGTAAAACCTTCAGGTCCAGGCCTTTTCTTTGTTGGCAAGTTTTTCATTACATTTTCAATTTCACGGATTGTTTTGGGGGAATTTAACATTTCTATATCTTCTTTATTCAGCTTTGGGAGTTCATATGTGTCTAGAAATCTATCCATTTCTTCTATAGTTTCCATTTTGTTAAAGTATAAATTTTCGAAGTAGGTGTTTATTATCCTCTGGACTTCCTCTGGGTCAGTAGTAATTCCTCCGTTCTCGTTCCTAATAGCATAGATATGATCCTTTTCCTTCTTTTGTGTAATGAGGTTGGCTAAGGGTCTATCAATTTTGTTTATCCTCTCAAAGAACTAACTTTTTGATTCATTGATTTTTTGAACCATTCTCTTGGTTTCTATTGCATTAATTTCTGCCTTGATCCTTATAATTTCTTGCCTAGTGCGAGCTTTGGGTTTGTTTTGCTCCTCTCTTTCTAGTCACTTGAGGTTCAACATTAAATTTTTTATTTGAGCTTGCTCCATTTTCTGGATGTAGGCTTTCACTGGTATGAATTTTCCTCATAGAACTGCTTTCTTTGTGTCCCATAAATTTCTATAAGTTGCACTGGGGTTATCATTTAATTGTAAGAACTGCTCAATTTCTTCTCTAATTTCTTCTGTGACCTATTGGTTGGTCAGCTGAGTGTTTTTCAGTTTCCATGTGTTTGTGAGGATCCTTGGCTTTCCTTTGCTATTCAGCTCCAATTTCAGGGCACTATAGTCTAACAGTATACAAGGGATCACTTCCATCACTTTATATTTGCTTAAACCTGTTCTATGAACGAGCACATGGTCTATTTTAGAGACTGATCCATGAGCATCTGAGAAGAATGTATATTCTGATTTTGTGGGAAGAAATACTCTGTGGGCATCTATTAAGTCCATTTGCTGAAGAGTCTGGTTGAGCTCCAGGATTTCCTTAGTGGATTTTTTGTCCAGTTGATCTGTCTCTTTGGAACAGTGGAGTATTGAGGTTCCCTACTATTATTGTATAGATGTTTATCTGGTTTTTCAAGTCTGTTAATATTTGTTTTATACTTTTGGGTGAATTAGAATTTGGAGCATAGATATTTAAGATTGTGATTTCTTTCTCTTGGATTTTTCCCTGAACTAAAAGATAGTGTCCATCTTTATCTCTTTTTATAAGCTTTGGATTGAAGTGTATTCTGTCTGCAAATAAAATCGCCACTCCTGCTTTCTTGGTGTTTCCTGTCACATGTAATATTGTTTTCCATCCCTTTACTTTTAGTCCATGGGTTTTTTTTTCTGAATTAGGTGTGTTTCTTGTATACAGCAGATTGTAGGATCTTCCTTCTTGATCCACTCTGCCAGTCTGTATATCTTGATTGGTGCGTTGAGTCCATTGACATCAATCATTATGACTGCTATAGGTAAATTTAGTGCTGCCATGTTTTCCTGTTCTTGGTTGTGTGAATCTACTTTTGCCCTTTTCCCATCAGTTTCTTGTTTGGTTGCATGGGTTGACTCGGTTAGGTCTCATGGATTTGTATCTTTCCTTATTTTTCTCAAAGCTATTCTTTAAAATATTTTGGAGCACAGGTTTTGTATTTGTGAAGTTTTTCAGGTGTTCTTTGTCATGAAAGTATCTTATTTCCCCATTAATTTTGAAGGATAGTTTTGCAGGATACATCAGTCTGGGTTGGAAGTTGTTTTCCTTAAGGCTTGAAAGACTTCACTCCAGGCTCTTCTTGCATTGAGTGTTTGAGTTGAGAAGTCCGCTGTGATCCTGATGGGCTTCCCTTGGAATGTAACTGTTTTCTTTTCTCTGGCTGCTTTCAGTATTTAATTGTTTTTTTTTTTTCTTGATATCTGGGACTTTTATGATGATATGCCTAGGTGTAGATTTTTTCATGTCATGGGCCTGTGGCATTCTGTATGCTTCATATATTTGTATGTCCAATTCTTTACCTTTTTCTATGAAGTTTTCTGCCATTATCTGTGTGAATAGCTTTTTGATGTCTTTAGCATTGTCTCTTGCTTCTTCAGTGACTCCAATCAATCTTATGTTATTCTTCTTTGAATCATCTAGGAACTGCTGGTTTGACTTTTCATTATCGCTTGCTTTTTTCCATAGATTATGCCTTTCCAGTTCATAGGTTGAGATTCTGTCTTCTAGGTCTGAAATTTGGTCTTCTGCCAAATTCATTCTATTGCGCAAGCTTTCCCTTTCTTTCTTAATTTCCTGGGCTTCTGCTTGTAGGTGTATAAACAGTTCCATTGCTTTTGCTATCTTGGATTCTATCAACTCAATGATTTCCTCTTTAGCTTTATTAATCATCATGTTGACAGTGTCCAATATCTCTGCTTTCATCTGAGAGATCAGTTCTGATTTTCATTTTACTGGATCTGCTTTTGTTACCATTTCTGAGGACCCTGGAGACTGGGCTCCAAACTTTTCTATTTCCCTTCCCCCTGTGTTACCTTGAAGTGAGGATCTTTTTATCTGAGCCTTTGAGTGTTTCCTCATCTCTGACCTGCCCTGTTTTCTGGCACTTTTTGTTGCAATTCACTTTCCTCCTAAAGGTTAGGAACCTTAAAATATCAGTATTTCCTGGGTTGTTCTTTACAGTCTGTATTGGGACCTAAGGAAAAACCCCTAGTTCTGGCACATCATATTAGACAGTCAATCAATACAATCAGAACACCTCCCATTTGCTTTAGATGCAGGAAGGCTCTGGCTCCTGCACTGTTATAATGGTGCTGCCTAAGGCTCCAATGTGCCTGCCTGCTCACCAATACAGAGTCTCTGGGCTCACTTGTGCAGTTGGTCTGGAGGCCAGTAGGCTGTAGGCCCTGTGAAGCTGCAATTGTAGGGACTGATGTTCCAACAGGCTCACCTACTCACCAATACAAGGTAACTGGATGTGCTTCTGCAGTTGCCATGGAGAAAGTCAGACTCTGACCTGCTAACCTTAGTCCCTGGGTGCTCTGCAGTGTGGGCCTGGAGGCCAGTAAGTTCCCACACTGGCACAGATTTGGTGGTGCACTTGCCATTTCCAGAGCTGCCCGTTGCTAGCCTCAGTCCCTGGGCACTCTTCCCACATGGGCCTGGAGGCCAGTAAGCTCCAACCCTAGCACAGATTCAGTGGTGCAGTCGCAGTTTCCAGAGCCACCCGCTACGCAGTCCCTAGGCGCTCTTCCAGTGTGGGCCTAGAGGCCAGTAAGGTCCAACCACGGCGCAGATTCAGTGATGCAGATTCAGTGGCGCAGTTGCCATTTCCCAAGTCATCTGCTGCTAACCTCAGTCCCTGGGCGCTCTTCCAGCGTGGGCCTGGAGGCCAATAAGCTCCAACCCCAGGGCAGATTCAGTGACACAGATTCGGTGGCACAGTTGCTGTTTCCCGAGCTGCCTGCTGCTAACCTCAGTCCATGGGCACTCTTCCTGCATAAATCATTTTTTTAAAAAAATTCAAATCTTTATTGGTACATTATGAATACACATCATCATCGCATTCAGCATTGAGAGTTTTTACCAGAATATCACATGACTTTATTCTCATTTTCCCTTCCCCCACACACCCTACAACTCCCCACTCCCTATATATATGAACTGTGTTTCCTTTTTAAAATTACTGTCACATTCTTTTTCCCCTTGTTATTTACCCCTACACCCTCTTTCCTTTTAAATATTTTCTATTTCACAATATCAACTGTATACTAGAACTCATTTACATCTTCCTCTTATTGCTACTTTCCTATCTTTAGTATTCTATTCCCTTTGAAATCTCCATAATCATTCCTGGAATATGTTTCTGCTTCTTGGACCTTATTTGTCACCTATGAGAAAAAAGCTGTATGAGGGGAAAGCACAATAACTTTATTATTATTTTAAATCATGTCTTCAAGTGTTTTATTTTTTCTTTTCAATATTAACTAAAAATAAGGATGCTGCAATATTGAATCCTTTGTTTCTCCCATATTTTAATTTAATTTTATTTACTTGGCAGATGCAGTTTATAAAGCTGAATTCAAGTAAAATAATTTGTAAGTAATCAGTTTTGTGATTAAAATCAGTATTGTGGTTGTGCTACAGTGGCCAAACCAGTATCCATCCAGCAGCATGATAAAGCGGTTACTACTCCGTGGGGAATGTTTACATGATTCGCCATCAAACAGCCCCATATAGGGAGTTGTGGTGCTTGTGATTTATTTCTAACTCATTGATTCCTTTGTGGCCAATGGATCTTATTGCTTCAGCTTTCTTAATTGGCTTACTTTGCTTTGATCCATTCATTAGAGAAATTTCAAAAACACCAAAATGTATTGGGCTGAAGTCCACAGTGCAGGAAACCAATTTCCATCTCTACTTTAACAAGTAATTTACAATATTCTGCAATCAAGAGTTTTATTGTACCTTGTTCATATATTCTCATAATGTTTATCATTCTATGGAGTATGATTAAAATGTGAAGTGAGTAAGCAGTCAATTATGAATGTAATAGATAATTCCATTTATTATAAAACATATGAAGCATGATCAAAATGTAGACTGAATATTTAAAATTTGAAAAATTATTCCAGCGAAGCACATTGCCATTTTTGTCTTTCAGGATATTTCACCTCACTTTGAACATACTTGTCCCATCACTCTTGCCACTTTCTGAATAAGTACAAGGTCACATGAAGATGAATTCAGGAACCTCGCTGTATATAAAAATCTAGCTGATTTTTGTTCACCTTGTATTCATCAAGATACCCTCAACAATGACTGTGTGTTGGGCGCTAGAGGTACAAGACAGCAAAGACCCCTTCTCTCAACACACTGCTAATTTGTGAACCTGTCTTTCTATTGGAGAGAAGTTTGGTTAAATGTGGACTTCAATCTCCAATGAGCAAAAACCTGCACAATCTCAGACTTCTTACCAAAAATTTAAACACATTAAAAGTGGCATTTTTCATTTTAAGTATACTTATTTAGCTAAAGTGAAAGTATAAAGAAGTGTTTCACATAGAGATGTTCAAACCCTGCAATCAACCTGAAAAGCATTATTCAAATGTTCATTAGAGTTCAATAAAAGGAAAATGAAGTTTCATAAACAAGAATGAGTTAGTTTTCTGTTGCTCAGTCTTGATGACCAACTTGTTCAGTCTGAGGGATGGAGAAAGGCCCTTTTGGGTATATCTGAGTGGGTCATGAAGACACATATGGTGTCCGGCTCCTTCCTCTGTCCTCTGCTCCTCAGATTCCAGGAAGTGAGCAGTTTCTCTCCTCTATTTCCTCCCACCATGATGTTTTCCTTTGGATCCTGCAGGCTGTGGACTAAAACTAAAATGAATCAAATTAAACCTTTTCTATTTTAAAAGGTGGGTATAGGGTATTTTGAGCCAGAAATGGGGAAATTGGCTAATACACAAAATTGTCACCCAGAACTTGAGTCATTGCTGTGATTGTCATCACTTTATCATGTGGTTCAAATTTCTCTACATGCTTTAGAGGATTTTGTGGGAAAAATTTGATAATGTTTGGATAAGTGGACAAAAGAGAGCTTCAAAAGCTATAAGCAGAGCCTGATGGGTGATTCTGATCTGAGCTCAAAAACACAGGATGCTAATAATGTAGATAGTAACAGCCAGACTTAGGAGGTTTTAGATCAGAATAAGGATCTGCTGGGATTTTTGTGCATTGTGGAAAAATAAATTATTTATATTCTGTCCATTTTCTATGATTTTGTATAAAGTTGTGTTTAAAGTCAGTGAATTAATTGGTGTGGCAGGGGAACTTTCAGGTCAGGTGACCACTGAAACTGGCATGTGTACTGCTCATTTTTTTTTATTTTTAAATTTACTTTATTGGTACATTTTATACATACATTATGATCATGTTCAACACTTCTCAGTGTTGTATCACTATATGACATACCTTGATTCTCATTTTTCCTGAATCCCCTGCCCTCCCTACAACTCCACCCCCTATATAAACATAAGCTTTGTTTCCTTTTTCACAATTAATTTTCTCCCTTTCTTAACTTTTCCTTACCTGTTCTTTCCCTTTTTCTTTTCCATTTTCTTCCTACTTCACGTTATTTGTCATGAATTTTGGCATTCTTTTACACTTCCAGTTTTTCATATTGGAGAAAAGATGTTGTATTTACACATCTGTGTCTCCTTTATTACTTTCTTAAGTATGTCTTCAATATACATCCATTTGAGTATAAATGATTCAAATTTATCAAGCTTTAAGGCAGAATAATACTCCAAGTGTATTGCTACTCTAAGGTTATTTCTAGTCAAATTCTTGAATGATTAACTTCTTATTTCAGTTATCTTCCAGAATATACACCGTACCACTTCAAGTATGTGACTGATGAATTTATCAACTATGTGCCACATCCTTTATCCTCTTTCTGTTAACATTATAGCATTGTACCAAGAATGCTGTTTCAAGTGAGTTATTCTTGATATATTCCTCACTTTTCATCATACTTTATTATAATTTTTTTCTAATCACAATCTTCTTTACTTTTTTATTCTTAGAACATAGTATCTCACCGTTTTTAATGTTAAATTAATAATGTGTTTCCCTGTATACACTATTTTTCACTGAGGGCTTTAACTTTCTTCCAAGCTTCATGTAATTTTTGATCATGTAGATGTTGCATTAAGAACCATAGTGTTCCATGCAGAGCAGACAAGATGGAAGAACAGAGAAAAAAGTTATTATTATTAAAAATATATTGAAAACTGCATGCACCTTAGATGCTGAGACAAACCCTCACATCCTATCAGATTTGTAGAACTTCGCAATCACAGAAAGTCTAGGGATACTATGCGAACTTTTTTCAGCCTGATAAATCTAAACACTAATACATTATGATTGAGTGCTGTCATTGTTCATATTGGTGATTTAAACAAATTTATAGGTATAAGAATATTGTTGGGCCCAAAACAGAAGACAAATTCAAAGCATTTGATTCTTCAGATATTTATCATTTTATTGGCGCTTAATGCTGCTTCTAAAATGAGTCAACTACTGCCCGGCAACACTGTCACACAGTCAGAAAAAATGACTGACTTATAACAAATGAAGCTTTAATCAAAAAGTTAAAAATAGCACTATTGTAAGTGCTTCATTGTTATGATACACCTTCCTTTTAAGACACAAAGACACAGTTCACAATATTTAGTTTTAAAAAAACAAATAGACTTTAAAATAAAAAATCAAGAAGTAAATATGTCAGATTTGGATACTTTAAATTCATATCTGTTCTCATAGAAAATTTTATAAGCAGTTGATATTAATTATTATATTGAAGGGCTGGGCTGTAGCTCAGGTAGAACACTACCAGGTGTGGGCTCACAGGAGAGGAGCATTTATCCAATATCAGCCTTCAAGGACCAATTTACAGTTCAGAACAATTGCATTTGATCAAAACACAATGTGACCTACACATATCAATTGCAATTTTTCAAATTCCTCTTAATCAGTAAGAATAACTTGGTGTAATTAGCTCTAATAATCTAGTCCATTGACCCCCAATAGGTAAAATATTTTCATTTAAAGTCAAATTAATATAATACATATTTTTAAAAATTGGTGTGTGTTTGACAATTACTGTTGAAAAGATTTGATCAGTTCTGTGATTTCATATATTCGTAGTCAAATTGGTTGTTGGATATGCTCGATTTGCACCAAGTACACTTGGACCTTTTCTAACAACTCAAAGCAGCAGATTTTAAATAATGTAAATTTAGGTAAAATGCAATGCCATCAGTTGCGCTTGCCACATGTTAAGCGATCATCCTACTACTGGACAGTCATCTTTTTTTTTTTTTTTAATTAAGTTTACTGGTATAATTGAGGTATGCATTATAATCACATTCATCCTAAAAAATTTGCAGCAGTCCATGATGTATCTTGATTCTTATTTTTTTTTCATTTCTCTGCCCTCTCTTAGAGTATCCAGGTAGTGAGTGTCCCAAAATTCTTTATTTATGCTATGCTTACATGCATGCAAGTGATAAAAATTGCGACAAATTTTCACCTTAAAATAATACCATGGATCATTAGGAAGTGACATTAGTAGCAGATGTTGATTGATATCTTTGATTATGACCACTTAGAAATTATAGAAATTTCTGAAATTTAGAAATTAATTTTATTGAAACAGAAATTATGTACAGTACATAATTCACTTGAGAAGCTTTCTTAGCATTAATTCATGAAATTTAAATTCTCAATATTGAATGTTTTACTATAAAAACATATTTCTAATTTTATCTAAATGCTAAGAAAATAATTTTAACAGTGTTATTTTTCTCAAAATGTATTTACATCACATTGCATTGATCAGTATCCTACTAAGCAAAGAATATTTACTGAATTTGTATAACAAAACAAAAATCACAGATTCTGTGAACTCTCAATTTTGAGACAAAACACATAGGCATTACAATGATAATAAAATTGAAGTTCTATCCTATTAACTCAAAATAACTTTGTGTCATGGATCTTTTATTCAAGTTTCATTTAATTTGAAGTACGTATCTTTGAAAACATCCAGAATCCATGATGAATGGAAGATTATACTGGAAATACTATGCTGAAAGATTATATTAATACCTCCTACTAAAAAGCCCAGGCATTGTGATATAAATATTTTATTGTTTTTATATTTTGTGAACATATGACTTAGCTAATAAAAAGAGGATATATCTGGAAGCTAAAAATAAATAGAAAGACAAACACCAATGAGATAATGTACTTAAAACTTTGACCACTGTGGGGATTTTAGTGGGGATTTTAAAGAGTCTTGGTGATTGTCTTAATTAGTAACAATTTTCCCACAAATACTGTTATAGACAATTCATAAAGGGGCACCAAATCTTTTCTCTTCAGTTATCTTATCGTCATATTTAAGAAAAAATTGCCAAGAAATAACTTTTTAAAAATTTTAGTTCTGAAAAATCTACATTTATGTGGATTACATTTGTAATAATAGTAAAATACAAATTATTTGAGGGTAGAAACAGGTATTTACCTTTATATCTTAAGTAATTAGAATTTACTTAATCATATAACAAATATACTTTTGATGAAGTTTGTAGAGCCATGTTCTTACAAACACATCTGTTTATGTCTGTGCACAAATAATAAAATCTTCAAGTTTAATAATACAATAAAATAGTATGTAATTGAATGTCCTTTATCCAAAATATTTGACAGTAGAAATATTTCAAAATTTAGAATTTTTATTGGGAATATTTTCATGTACACAAAAAGATATCTTGGAAATGGAACTCAAGTTAATTCATGAAATTGTTGCATGTTTCATAAGCTTCTCTTATGCATAGCCTCAAGATAATCTTACTCTATATTTTTACTGATCTTCTGTTTGGATTATCACTAATTAAAGAGGTCAAGTATGAAATTTTTCTCTCATAGTATCACACTGACACTTGAAGTTTCAGAGGATAAATTTTGTATTAAGGATTTTCAGATTGAGTGCCTACCCTATGTCCTATACTATCTGTATAATAATAAGATACAATAATACTAGTAATTTTATTATTATTAAAGTGCTACAATCTCAAGAATTCTATTATTTGAAAAAAATTACTGATAAAAAATTAGAACAAATCAGGAGTATTAAAACTGTTTAAAAATAATTCATTTCTATATTTGTCATTTTTACCAAATAATCCCTATATCGAAATAACACAGCTGTTTGAAAGATACTCCAATCATCTCCTAGCACAGCAGCATGTGGAAAATATTACTAAGGCAATTGACTTCTGTACATTCACTGATGTGCGTGGTCCACAGACTCGGGCAGTAACTGTGCCTTCAGATTTCTCTTTTCTTCCCAAATCAAACTGTTGCCAAGTCTTTCTCCATTGTCTCTTTAATGAGGTCGCTGCGACAAGTCTCCTTTTTCAACTGAGCTGGTAATGCATTTACTGTCTGTGCCATGAAAGTTATTTTACTTTCACAGCACCTTTTCTTATTAAAGTGAGCCTTTGCCAATGGATCCTGCTGGGTACTTTGATTTATGAGCATGATCCTAGCAGAGGACTATATTGTATTTGTACGTGGAGTGAATTAGCAGTTAGAATAACTATAATGTTAGCATAATTGCAACTTATGTTGGTTAAATAAAATTCCACTTTGGAAGTGACTGTTTGAGCCTCACCTCAAAGAGTGTATCTCAGCAAGGAGTCATTAGCAAGCCGAAGCACATACCACTGTCAATTTGGTGTCAGTCCTAGAAGGTTTTCTGAGCCTATTGGTGTCGTGTGATACAGGATTTGCAGCTTCCCCTCGACCTGACTCTAGAGAGTGCTGGGCAGGACTGGTCAGGGGGGTCCTCTGCGATGTTCCGGGGAACATTCTGCATGGCAGCTGTTCTCAAGGACTTCAGCATCTTGGACTTCACGTTCCTCAGATGTCATAGACACAAGAGCAAGGACGGTACTAGGAGGTCTCAAGTGGGAGAATTTCAAACCACAAATATTGCCACTGTGAACTGTAGGATGATGGTTGCTTTTACCACCATTAGTGTCCAAGATGAACAATTAAAAAAAAAAGTTAATCGGGCCGGGGAGTTATCTCAGTGGTTCTGGCACCTGTCTTGTAAGCACAAGGGCCCAGGTTTGATTCCCCAGTCACCACATACAATACTGGGTGTGGAGACTCACGCCCAGCAGCAACCAGTACCACATACTACAGTGCCGGGAGTGGTGGCTCACCCCTGTAATCCCAGCACTCGGGAGGCAGAGGCAGGAGGTTTGCTGTGATGTGAGTTGGAGGCTGAGCTCTGGGCCAGCCTGAACTACAAAGTGAGACCCTGTCTCAAAAAACCTAAAAAATAAAAGTTGATCAGTTTCACACTATTTATCATGTGAAAATTGGAATTAAATGCAAGATTACGAAGAAGCTGATATTTGAAAATGCATATATTGAATAATAAAGTTGGAAACAAACATAAGAACATCACTTTAAAATAACTGCCACAGTTTATGGAGAAATACACATAAAAATATGAAATAGTTTTTTTCTTCTCACTCATATGATATACTAGAAATTAAATCATAAGTATAACTCATTGAATTTTCCTTCTTCTAACTTCAGTTTCCTCTAACCTGAAAATCTAATTATACACCTTTTGTATTTTTAGCATTTTTGTCTAACAACATTACTGGGGAGACTAACTGGATTAACATGGCTCTTAAAATAACATTTTAAAAATTACTTTAAGAAGAATTCTATAGAGAAGTAGAATTAAAAAGTTTAGAACTGTTTAAGAGAACATATCCATAATAAAAAGATGACCCTTTCAGTGCAAGAGTTAAAAGTATAATAATAGATAGTGACTATAAAATAAGTAAATGGGATGCACTATAATAGTTTTCTGTTTATGATTTCTGTGCTAACACAAGAAATGATTAGCCTAATTCACTCTCAAGTGCATTTTCTGAACATAGGCACATATATTTCATACATGTAAAATTACTCTCAGAAATGAGAGATCAGACTACAGTAACACACCCATTTCACCATCCATTGTGTTTTCAATCTCTTCCCTACCTGATACCCTCTTAACAGTATATGCTCTACCACTAGATGGTGATGTGAAGTTATGGCTGCTGATTTCCTCAAGGGACAGAAATCTTAAAATATGTTTGTAGTTAGTGAGTTGATATTTTAAATGAGTATTGCATTATTTTAATTTAATTTGAATCAAGATCTTCCAGATTTAAACAAGGTGATTCCAAATGTATATTATGTGGTCATTTAAATTTATAATGCATTTTCTTTTCCAATTAATAGTTTTATTTTTTATCATTGATTTTATTGGTACATTTTATATACACTTCATATTGAGAATTTGTACCAGTATATTATACCTTTTGATTCTAATTTTCCCATTTCTCTACCCTTCTTACAACCCCTTCCTCCTATATATAAGCTTTTTTTTTCCTTTTTTTTTTTTTTTTAAACAAGGTTCTCATTTTGTAACTCAGGCTTGGCCCTGAAGTCACTATGTAGCCCACCCTGCCCTCCAACAGAAATCTTCCTGCCTCTGCCTCTTGAGTTCTGGGATTACAGTAGTGAGCCCCACACCTGGTATTGCAATATGTGGTCCTAGGGATCGAACTTGGGACCTCTTTCTTGCAAATTCCAGAACCACTGAGTTAAATTCCTGGCCCTTGTTTCTTTTGTTAACCATCAAATTTTCTTTCCCTTCTATACTTACCTCTAAATCCCTTTTTCTTTTGAATATTTTCTTAGTATTTCACAATATCTATCAGACATTTACTATCTCATTTATACCTTCAGTTTCTCATACTAGAGAAATGATATAGTATTTTCACATCTGTGACCTATTTATTTCACTTTTGAGTATGTGCTCAATGTACATCCATTTGAGTATAAGTAACTCAAATGTATCATTCTTTATGGTTGAGTAATACTCCATTTTATTTTTTAAAAAGTACATCTTTATTTGGTCTTTAGTCCATGGGCATTGGGTTGTTTCCAAGATTTAGCTATCAAACTGAGCTGCTATAAGCATGGGTACACATATGTCACAGTGATATGAACCATTTAATTTTTTGTATATATACCCAGCAGAGAAATAGCCGGGTCAAATTTTCTACTCCTAGATTTTTGAGGAATCTCCACACTGATTTCCATAGTAATTGAACCAGTATAGATTCCCACCAAGAATCAGGAAGGATTCCTTGTATTTTCTTATGCAAAGAATACTCTGAAATATAACTTGGTTTGCAGGTCAACAGCAGTTCCATATATTCATTCCAGAGTTAAGTACCTCATTGCCACATTAAATTTCCATAATACTGAAAAATATAGTTCTTCAATGCAAGCCTAGTGTAATTACCAAAAAAAAATGATAAAATTTTGACTAGAATGATTGTTACCATTAGGAAGATTATGGTTTAAAAAAATAGCCATAGCCATCTACATTGCTGCTTCTCTGAAATACAAATGCCACCCAAAAATAGAATCAAGTAAATTTCACTTGATGTCCAAAGTATTAGGACAAAATATCAAGCAACAGAAAAAATAACAACTATATACATGTTAAAAATATTTAAATCATAAATGTCCAAATTTTATTGATGGCACTTAAAACACTTATCAGATTCAAAATGTTTTAGAATTCAATAAAATTCAACTTAAAATTCAATAACCTTTAACTTATAAAATGTTTATACAGACACACACAAAAGAAAACCCACAGAGAGAACTGGATAAAATAAATGAAATGGTAATTTACAAAACTGTAGTTAGCATAAACACAGAAAAATATGTTAGAACTCACTAGTAATCAGGAACATGTGAAAATGAAAAAATAATCTTATTTTACTCTTTAGATCAATAATATACAGAACCCCCAAATACTAGAAATGACTAGCATACAGCTTTTTAGAAGAGTAATTCAGTTTTATTTCCAAAATTTCCTTCAAAATTAGACATTTAAATGACAATTCTTGTAGAAATACTAAGGCAAATGCACACAAGATATGCCTATGGCTACTCTGTAGCATTTTTCAATAAGAAACAACAAAAATTTACAGCAGAACAGGAATAGTTATGCAAATTGTGGGAAAGAGATTTTGCTGCAGTTAAATAGAATGGAGCTGATTAACATAATAAGGCAAAAAGATGATCTCTGAAATATAATAGATGAAGAATAATGAGGTTTAGAAATGTGCAATATGAATTTATTCATAAAATAAAATTAACAATTGTATATATTTATGAATATAAATTAGATGTACAGTAAACTCAGAGGGATTGCTGCTTTCTACACAAGGAAAATAGAGCATTGAGACTAAGAGGGACTACATTATTTACTTTAAAAAATCAGTATTTAGGGACTACATTATGATCATATTCCTGACTGGCAATTTGTACCTCTACATAATATATCTTGATTCTTATTTTTCCATTGTTCTGCATATACATAAACTTTATTGCCATTTTTTCCTTTGTGCCATCAATTGTTTTTCTTTCCCTTCATTGCTTTCCCCTGATCCCAACCATTTGCCATTTCCCTTTGCACATTTTCTTCCTAGTTCACAATACCTATCATACATTTTAGACCTTGTTTATACTTTGAGTTTCTCACACTAGAGAAACCATATGATATTTACGTACCTGAGTCTTATTTATTTAATTTAGGATTATAACCTCAAGGTGCATCCATTTAACTATAAATATTTCTAATCTATTCTTCTTTGTGGCTGAGTAGTACTCCATTTTATAGAAAAGAAAAATACATCTTTATCCAGTCTCTTGGGTTGATTCCAAAATTAAGCAATTACAACTTGAGCTGCTAAAAACATGGATGGCTATATGTCATTGTGGTATGATGCTTTTAATGCTTTGCTGAATATACCCAGCAAGGAAATAGCATTGTCAAATAGGACATCTAATCTTATTTCTTTGAGAAATCTCCACACTGATTTCCACAGTGGTTACAGTAGTCTAAATTACTCCAAGCCAATATCTGTTATTGGTTATTTCTTGAAAGCAACCATTCTTTCTGGAGTAAGATAGAATCTGTGTCATATTTATTTGCATCTCTTGGATAATCTGTGATGTTGAATGTTTTTCATGTTTCTATGTTGTTTTTATTTCATCTGAAAAATGTCTGTTGATTTCAGATGCCCATTTTTGAATTGCATCTTTAAATTTGGATACCTGATTTCTTAAAGCTCATTATATATTAGGTCTTCCCTAAATTTCTAGTAGAATTTAGCCAGGAAGCTATTAAGACCTGGACTTTTCTTTGTTGGTAGATTTTAAATTACATTTTCAATTTTACTGATTGGTATTGGTTTGTTTAGAATTTATGTATTCAGTGTGTCCCATATATTTCTCTTTGTTGTATTTGCATTATCATTTAACTGTAAAAATTGTGGAAACTCTCTAATTTCTCCCTTGACCAATTGGTTATTCAGGAGAATGTTACTCAATTTCCATATCGTATCAAGTTCTTAAAATTCATTTTCTATTGATCTTCAATTTCAACACACTATAGTCTCATAGTATACAGAGGAGAATTTCAATTGCTTTGCATTTACTTAAACAAGTTCTGTGAATTAACACATGGTTTATTTTTTGAAAGGATCCACACGCAGCTGAGAATAATGTGTATTCTGATTTTGTGAGGTGGAATATTCTGTAGACATCTATAAGTTCATTTTTTCAAAAGTTTAATTCAGTTCTATTATTTCATTGTTGATTTTTATGTAGGTGATTTGTCTATTTATGATAGTGGGGTGCTGACTTCTGCCACTATTATTCCCTTACTGCTTATTTGGCTTTTAATGTCCATTAATATTTGTTTGTTCATAGTTGGGTATACTAACATTTTATGCTTATATATTTATGGTTGTCACTCCTTCCCCTTGGATTTTTCTCTATATGAGTATTTAGTAACCGTCTTTGTCTGTCTTACTTTGTCTACAAATAAGATAGCCACTCAGGCTTTTTGTTGTTTCCTGTCACATGGAGAATTATTTTCCATCCTTTTACTTTCAATTTATAGATTTCTATTTGAATTGTGTTTCCTGAATACAACATATAATTGGATTTTATTCCTTGATTCATTCTGCCAGTCTCTTGTTTTAATTGATTTATTGAGCTCATTAGCAGGGATTATTTTAGCTGATGTGTGTTGATTTATTCTTATCATGATATTTTTCCAGGGTTTGCCTCTTTTATTATCATTTTTACAAATTCCTACCTTGCTATTTTTTTCCCTTGAATCATGGATTCATTGTTAGTCTTTGTAGATTTGTGAACCACACCGTCTTTTTCTAGGATATTATTTAGAATGTATTGTAACACAGGTCTGGTACTTATGAAGTGTCTTATGTATTCTGTCTTATGGAAGCATCTTATTTCCCCATTAATTTTCAAGGATAGTTTTGCAGGGTACATTAATCTAGGTTGGAAGTTGTTTTCATTAAGGCTTGAAATATTTCACTCCAGGCTCTCCTTGATTTATGGATTTGTATTGAAAAGTCTGCTATAATTCTAATGGGCTTTCCTTTGTATGTGACTTATTTCTTGTCTATAACTGCTTTCAGTATTTTGTTCTTCTGTTGGGATCCTGAGATTTTGACTGTTATATGCCTAGATGTGGACGGTTTTGATCATGGTTAGTTGAAGTCCTGTTTGTCTCATTTATACATGTAAAGTTATTTTCTCCTGTTACTATCGTCCTCTGCTTATCTGTGTCTTTCTCCATGATCATCATCTCTGCTGTTATCAGAGAAATTATTTCTGATTTCATATTATCCAGATCTTCTTTTGTTGCCAATTCAAGTCCAGGTGATTGTGTTTCAGGTTGGTCTATCTCATTGGTTCCTAACTTTCCCTTTGGAGATCAGAAATTCTGGGTTTGGGTCTTATTTGAGTATTTTCTCATTTCTACATTATTGTTATTGTTGATATTTTAGGTTTAATTGCTGGATTGATGTCTGTTAATTGTTTATTGCAAGTAGCTTTCTTGCTAAGATTTAGAAC
>PVIR01034795.1:0-16924 GCA_004026965.1 Petromus typicus | reverse complement strand
GAGGGTCACAAGTTCAAGCCCAGCATGACAACTTAGTGACTTACCAGACTCTGTTCCTAAATTTGTTTTCTTAACATAAAGGCCTAAGGAAGGAAAATCAGTGTGATGGCCCTGGGTTCATTCCCTAACACCACGCACTCAGACAAGTCCAGGTACTCTACCCCTAAATATATTTCCAAAGATGAAGCAACCGAAGTCCCTGAGGAATGGCAGCAGCACGGTTCATGTTCCACACTCCTCATTCTAGAGAAGCAGATTAGCCCCTTCTTAGGGACAGGATGATTTCAATAAACTAAAACAAAAATACTGTAATTTAGACTCTCCAATAATCACTTTCAGAAGAAAAATCTATTTTCCTCCTGAGAATTAAACTTACTGCTGAGCCTCTTCTGCTGTTTTTGTCAACAGAGTGTTTAGCTTCAACCAAGGCGGGGCAGGGGGTCCACAAAGCCATTTGTTTACCTGTATGCTCCTTTGACAGAGTCTGGGATTTGGTCCTAGGCCCGAAAGGGAGCAGCTTCAACAGGCAGACGGCTCTTGTGTAATCCCAGGGAGAAACTTGGCCTTGCCCAGCCAGGCCAGCCCTCCTGCCAAAGCCGAGCTTCCAGACTGTGAGAAAGACATGTGCTTTGTAATTCCCGCTCTGCAGGTGTCATGTCTTGGCTGCGTGGCCTCCAGGCTTCTCCCAAGTATCCCTGCATCTGGCTGGGGGCGGGCAGTGGTGTGTGCTGCCTGTCAAAGGCTCTCCTCAGCTAACAGCACCCGACCCTGTGTGACTGCGAAGGGCTTGACCACCACGGTAGTAGTAGCAGTAATAATAATAATAATAATAATAATAATAATAATAATAATAAAATAGTTAATTCTTCTAATGAAAGGGAGATCTGGCTAATTCCATTCCCAGTAGGTCCTCCTCTGCCAGAGTCCTGAACGTATGCCTGGTGCATACTCAACCTTCACAAAAGAGCCATAAAGAGCCATGTTGGGCTCCAGGGGGTGACCGGAAGACACTGTCCCTGCACACAGGCACCCGCAGTCGATGTGGACGGTGGCCAGTGCAGGCAGGAGCAGGAATAGATAAAGGCCACGTGACCACAGGGAGAAATGAGTCATGCCAGCAAAGCGAGTCCCAGCTGCACATGTGAGAATTTAGCTAGTATGTTCTCCGTACTTCGCAGGTATGTTCTCATTTCATGTAGGTAAATATTATGATTTTATCCAGTGTACAGAGGCAGAAACTGTGGCAGACAGATTAGGGAGCTTATTCAAGGTCACATATTGAGAAAGTGGCTGAACGAAAGCTCTGCCTGGTGTCACACATCCAGAATCCCAGCAGGCGGGCGGCTGAGGCAAGAGGATTGGGAGTTCAAGGCCAGCCTGGGCTGCACAGTGAGGGCCTGTCTCAAAATAAAATATGAAGGGTTGGGGATGGAGCCCAGCACTCCCGGGATTCAGTCTCCAGTGGGGTGGGGGTGGAGAAAGGAAGGGAAGGAACACATGATCTTCAGGAAGCGCCTGCTATGTCAAAGTCCAGGCCACACGGCTACTCTCCCTACACCTTTCCTGCTCCGAGGCCTGCACTCCTCTCCCTCCACGGCTCTTTGCTAGAATGGCGATGAAAAGGAGCAAAGCAGATCAGACTTAGAGATGGCTATTTTCCCTTTTACTTCTCCTTTTTGTGCTCCAAATCGCTGGACTCTGAAATACTTGGTTATGACTTGCTATTGAAATTTTAAAATCTTCATTGTATCTCTAAATGTCAACATGTTCTCTGCCTCAGAAATATTAGCGAAGTAAAGACATGAGCAGCTCTGCTCCTGCACAGTAAAGCCAAAATTCCAAGCAGATTTTTTAAAACCTCGGGACTGATATATCTGAATTTTATCAAACCTCCTGACAACTACTGGGCAGCAAAACACAGTCCTACCCACTTGTCCTGCTATTTGGTCTGTGAGGAGAAATCCAGAGGCAATGGATTGAAATGGAAATAAAGGTATTATAATAACCAGAAAAGTTAGACGTGGTGTCACATGCTCATAATCTCAGCTCTGGGAAAGTGAAGGCAGGAGGATCTCTATGAGTTAAAGACCATCCTGGGTTTCATAGTGAGTTTGAGGTCAACCTGAACTATACAGCAAGACTGTTTCAAAATAACAACTACAACAAACCAGGAAGTATAAATCTCAGAAGCCAATGGAAAAGAATGTGTAATACTTTAGGTGAGTTAAACATATTAACTGGCAAGCAATGCTTGTGCAAATTGATTTAAGGAAGAATAAAGTATTAAGTGAGATTGGAATTTTCAGTGATCAAATGAATTTATTTTTCTCTGCTCATCCTTAACTACAAGAAAGCCTCTGCTTGATGTTGATAGTCTAACAATTCTATTATTATTCTTATTAATCTCACCTCTCATCAAATAGAATGTGAAATTTGGCATCTTGGCAGGTGATGCTTGCTAGAATTTTAAAAGGTCGATTTGTTATTATTTTATTAATTTTTCAGTAATCATCTACGGCAAGTGAGGCTATTTTATAAACTTTAGTAGCAATCTAGAATTTTGACCCCAAGGGCTGGCTTGACCTAGGAGCGGGAAATGCAGGTTCCTGGGCCCCTTTTAGATTCCTGACACCAGGGCCTGCTCCTTCTCAAGATCCCCATGGGACATAATGCACATTAATGCCTGAGAACAAGAGATCCACCTAAACTCAGGGGAAGATACCTCCCCTCCAAGGGTCTGAAATGGGTGGCCTCACAGAGGTGGCCACATTGCAGCCTGGCTAAGAGAGTAGCTCCAGGTCCACCCTGGGCGCTGTCCCAGCTCCAGCCCCATGGCCTTAGCAAGTTCTTCAATGTCTGCACCTCATTCTCCTTATGTAGATCAAGGATAATGATGGCATTTGCTTCACTGTTTAAAAAGACTAAAGGGGGAAATGGACTTAAAGCTCTTCATGTGGTGTTTACCTCAGGGGAGAGGCCCACTACATGCTCTTTGTGGTAGTAGAACCCAATTCCGAATGGCTTTTACATTATTATTTTACATAATAATGGCTTTATTATTTGGGGGATTAAAATATGTCTAGCCAATGTGTTCATGATTTTAAGCTTCTAGAAGCTTCCACATCATAGGCTTTGCTGCAGAGTGGCCAAGAAGGAGGTCACCCTGTGATTACCAGTCTCCACCACTGGCCGCGACTGTGCTCTGGGGGCAGTGTGGAGCCTGTGGGAGGTGAATGCTGGCCCAGAGCACACAGCCCTGGCCCACCAGTCCCAGCTGGGCCCGGCTTCTCTGCAGCCACTCCAGGACTGGTGGTCATTCTGTGAAGCAGTTTGCAGGCTTCAAAAAACAAGAACTGAAGATACTATGACTGAGATATGACCCTCTTGACATGGAGGTTCTCAGCTGGTCAGTTAGACTGGCCTATTTCTTAATTCTTCTATAAATAGGTATTTACCTGTGGCCAAAGAGGTAGTTTCAGAAAACCGGTAGCCTCAGAGACAAAACGGGTCTTTTTCCTGCTACATCATTGATTAGGAGACACTCCATCAGACTGCATTGAAGAAATGGGGGTGACTCCTCATTTTTCAGCTTTTCACAGGAAATGAGACTTGCTCCCTAAATGTTTGGAGAGGAATCAGAATTTGTCCATCTTGCTTTGGAGATAAGATTCAGAACGTGGACTTTCCCAAGTGTAGCTTCAGTGGCTTTGACAAGGAAATGGAGACCTTCAGACTGACTATGATCCTTGATTGAGGATGAGGAGGGCAACGGGTACTATCTTCCAGAGCTGTTTGTGGGGGTTACAAGTACCCTAAGGGTGATCTGGAAACATCCACCAAGATCCCACACACTCACCTTTCAATGAGCAGGTCCACTATAGGAATTAACTCTCAGAAGCATGCCCTGTCGAGGGAAATGGGTCATTCTCTGAACCATTGGTTGTCATGAGAAAAGTCCACAAACAATCTAAGGTGTCCATCAACAGAGCCTTCTAAATACATTACTAGACTTCCAAGCAAGGCAACACAGTGCAGCCTTGAAAAGAATGGAATCAGTTGTTCTATACTGATATACAACAATCACTAAGATTTATTAATTACTACCACAAAGAAAGGGAGGGACAATATCCACTAGTACAGCTAAGTGTCACATACTGATGCTTTGTTAAATGATGGCTAGCATGTAGAGCATAGTCCATCAGATTATGTCACCTGGCAACACCTTAACCATCTTCACTTGTACAAGCACAGCCTATGCTGTTCACATGGCAACTAAACAGCTTAGTATCGCAGTCTCAGAACATGCCCCCATCACTTATCAGCACAGGACTGTACCTGAGATCTTTATGGATCTATGTAAAGAAACTGGAAACAAGAGAACTGTTTTATTAGCACAAGAGAAGAAAGGATGTTTCCTCCTCAGGAGACTTCAGGAAATGTTTTGAATATTATCCTGTCTGCAGGCATTGCATGTTCAAAATAAGTAACTTTTTGTATGCAAGTCGGTGAATGGGCCTGTAGAAACGGGGGCTTTTAAACCAGACAGACACATTTCCTCTGCTTAGAGAGAGAAGATTAGAAGGGCTGAGAAGGAAGGATTGGGTTCAGGCCCTGGACTCATCCCTGCTCATCCTGAGACCTCACTTTCCCCAGCAGGACTCGGAAGTGGCCCGCGTGGCCCAGACCCAGGAAGAGAAGCTGGCTGCAGCCCTCAGAATAGAGTTACACAACACTTCGTGCCAAGTCCAGAACCTCCAGGCTGAGACCGAATCCCTACGGGCTCTGGTGAGTGGCCAAGGACAGCCCTGGTGGTTCTTGTCCTTTTAATTTTAACTCTAAACTGTCAAACCCATATGAATTAGGGTTTGCAGAGGAGTCCACCCTGCCTCCCCAGGTATGATTTGGGGCCCTGAAATGTCAACTATCCAGGAGGATTATCAGGTACTTAGTAGACCCTGGGTGCCCTAGTAAAATATCCCTCCTGGCTGTTGCTGGAGTGCTGGCTGCTAACCCCACAGCCTCCCTTCTGGCTGTCCCACCTCCCCCAAGATGGTCCTCAGCGGAAGGAACTCTGGGCACAGGAAGCCAGGCCATAGCCCCCTTTTCCTCCTCCTCCTCCTCATCCTCCTCCCAACTCTCATGCCTGGACCGATTGACATGGAGCTCACAAGCCCTGCCTACTTGCTTCAAAGCAAGCAGTTCAATCTCCAGAGCTGAAGCCTGGTTCCTGCTGAGATCTCTCCTTGCTCAGCACCTTCCTTGGTTCTGTCCTCTTTCTCTCTAAGAAAAATCCCTTAATTATTGATAAGTTTCAGGACCCTTGTCTCAGGCTCTGTCTCTGGAGATCGCAATCTAACCCACTCGTAAGCGCCTCATCCTCTCTGTGGTTTGCAGGTGTGTCTCTTGCAAATTAATCATTACGTATTAGAGTAATTACAGCCAGCTCTCTGTAGCCATGGGTTCCACATCTGTGGATTCAACTAACCGTGGGTTGAAATTACTTGAGGAAAAAAATTACACCTGTTCAAAAGGTGAATGGATTTTTTCTTATTGTGATTTCTAATAGTACAACTATTTATGTAGCATCTACATTGAATTAGGTAACCACACTCAGAGGAGTTTAAAGAGATTTAAAAGAGCTGGAGGGGAGAATTGCCTGGGTTATATGTAGATACTATACCTTTTTCCATAAGAGACTTGGGCATCCAAGTGTGGCCCACGGGTCCTGAATCTGGTCCTCCACAGACACCAGGGACGACTGTGTGATTATGCAGAAAATCCGCCCTCTGTTTTCCAGCACAGACTGAGCTCTGTTAGGCAGATATGAAGCACTGCTCTTCCAAAGGTCTCCTAGGAGGTCACTTCTACCATCTAACCACAAGCATTGCAGTGAGGACCTATCTGGGATGTCATATCTACTTGCTGTCTTAGTGGCCTAAGACCACAGCAGATCATCTGTTCCCTTGTTCTGTGATGTCGGCAGTTCAGTGAGGATAGCTCTTCTGCTCCATTCAGTGTCTCCTGGGGCTGGGACAGCTGACAGTGGCTTTCCTGGACTCAAGAGTGTGGTACCTCAGTCGGGCCTCTTTTTGTCACTCCGTGTGACCTCTCCCATCACCAGTTCAGGCTCCCACATTTTGAGGGGGCCTCACACTAGTGGAGCTTCTGGTATGGCCTTGGGCTTCCCTTAGAGACACAGCACAGAAGCTGTAAAGCCAGACTTCTCAGCAAGACGGCTTGGCAGTCCCTGGATGTCACTTGTACCTCCTTCTGGTCCAGTCAATCAAAAGACTAGCCAGATTCCACAGGAAGGAAGATACATCCTCCCTCTTGATGGAACAGGAGCAAAGCCACATTGAGAAAGAGCACATGGGGTGGTGGTAACTGTTGCTGCTGCCTTTGGAAATGTGATTGACCACAAGGGCAGAACAGAGTTTCCCTCATAAAGTCCCCAGATGGTTAACTGGGAAATGTGTGTCAAGCCTGTAACACCATTCCTGGCAGACTGAGCAGACAATGATATCACCTATTATTATTTATCATATAAAATTTAATCACTAGCTCAGTAACTTCAAATTGGCATTATCAGTCACCTTGCTTAAACTAACTGCTGGGACAAATGGGAAAAAGGACTCACATACCCAACCAAAAGATAAGAGCAGTGGCATTCCAGTTGTGTCGTGACTCAGGATGGGATTTGGCTCCTGCAGGTCCCACTAAGCCACAGTTCTTGCTCCTGGTCCCAGCGGTCAAGATGAAAGCTCAGACTGAGCCAGAATGGGTAACTCAGCCAGAGGGTGGCCCTCAGTCAGAGCAGGCTGTGCACAAACAAGGCCGCCATGGCTTATACGAGCCTCCCACAGTCCACTGACCAGACTTTTAGCCCTTCCAAAAGGGATCCGTGCCATTATAGTGTTGTTTGTCTTGGAATCCAGGGACCAATAAAGGTAACTGAAGATCATCAAATTTCGTGTTTAGTTACCAAACCAGAAATGGCATTCGAGCCCAGAAGTCACAGCTGGTCAGTATTTTACATTCTAGAGGGCTTAGCAATCCCCAAAAGTTCCTTCAATCTCTAGGCACCTGGAGAGTAATGTTCTGGTGGCCTCAGTTCATTGCTGATGCTCTCTGTGTAACAAGGGCCAGGATTCCAGGAGCTCCGGCAGTGGCCTAATCAGCCAGCCAAGCTCAAACAGCTCTACATAATCAGGCACACCTTTTCTTTCAGGGACTCTAGGGGTGCGAGTATTTCTTCAGATAGGAGTTCCCACTAGTGCCCTACTGGTCAGTGTGCCCTGCGTCATCAGGGAAAATCCTCAGGCTGCATGGAGAACTCACCTCGAGTATGGAGCAAAAGCCACACATGGAAGATCCAACCATAATGCTGTGAAGAGTTTTCCCAAGCATGGGTGCTATAAGTCCAATATCAACAACTACACACAAACTGCGACATCTCACACAAACAAAAGCAAAGGATTCTCAGGGTCTCTACAACCTCGCTGCTACAAGGAGTTTGCAGATACTGATCTAGATTTATTTTCTAGTAACCCTACTTTTCCTCCTAAAATGGTCTATAGTAGGAGTCTGACTCAATGTTCTCATATGCCATGGAATTAAAAGACTTAATTAACATAATATAATGACTTTTGCTTCAAAACTACCATGATTCAAGATGGCTCTATAACCAAGATCTTCCATGTCAGCCACAATGGTCAAAAGGATTTGAGGGCCCGGGATTTGGCTTACTGGTTCCGGCACCTGTCTTGCAAGTGCAAGGGCCCAGGTTCGATCCCTGGAAACCACATACAATACTGGGTGTGGAGACTCACGCCCAGCAGCAATCAGTACCACATACCACAGTGTCAGGCGTGGTGGCTCACGCCTGTAATCCCAGCACTCGGGAGGCAGAGGCAGGAGGATTGCTGTGATGTGAGTTTGAGGCTGAGCTCAGGGCGAGCCTGAACTACAAAGTGAGACCCTGTTTCAAAAAAAAGGATTTGAAAAACTTTTCTGGAGGGCAGGACACAGAAATTTGTTCCAGAAGATTTAATTAAATCCAACTTAGGAAAACACTTTTATGTTATGCTATATTAAAAAGCCAGATATTATTTAAACTAGTAATTTAAACTATAAAAATATTTAAATAATTTAAACAACAAAAAAAAATTAAGCATGGATGCAATCAGGTTTTTAAAGGTATACACTGACCAATTGTAGTTTTCAGAGCATGGTATATGGAAAGGGGAGAAGGAAAAGATTCCCAGTCTAATGGAGAGACAGGCAGTAAATATACACTGCATCTTCGTCTTGGGCAACCTGTGTAAACCAGGCCACCTATTGTGTGAGGGTCCTTTCTTGTGCACTAAGGTTACAGATTTGTCTCCTACATGCCCTAAGCAGGTTTAGTGCACTGTGGTAGCAGGTGTGCCAAGCAAAGCTGCCTGGCGGAGGCGATCCCTGAACGTGGGTCTGGGAGTGAGGAAGAGCGAGCCACTCGAGTGTCCTGGGACAGTGGAGAAGGGTGGTGGGCAGTGCACGTGCAGGAACCTGCATGAGCCAAATAAACTCCATGACTGGCAGTACTGCGGGCTCTGCTGTAGGGTGGGAGTGAAGCTGAGTGCCATGCTGGGATCCCTGGGAGCAGCTGATGAAGTGAAGCAGAGGAGACACAAGCCCAGGTCTGGACTTTGGACAAGAAACTGGTCTTGGTGTGTGGGTGGGAAGTGTGAGAACTAGAAGCAGGAAGAGGAAGTGAGAAGCCCCTGGGCTGACTCCAGGTGAAAGGTGCTAAGTGTCCCGGCCTGTGCCACTGTGTCTAGAGAGGAGGCCATGAATGTGACAGCTTCACAGGAGACAGAAGATCAGGACTCAGAATACACAGAGAGGGCAAGGTAAGTGTCTGGAAGGGAAGGAAGACCAAGGGCAATCCTTCCTCCGATTCTACCTCCAGCACGTTTATCAGGTAAAGCACAGACTAGGAGGGGACAGCTGGCTCAGAAGAAAGGCAGAAGCGCCTTGGTTTGAGTTTGTGTTTCCAGGAAGAAGCAGAGGCAGTGGTTCCATAGCCCGGAAGAGAAGGGCTGCTGGAGTCATCCTCAGCCTAAAAATCCCTAGTGCACTGGCGACCAAACAGGCACCACCACGGCCACAGTGCCAGGGACGGCAGTGGGCTCCGGCTGAGCAGTGGGGAGCCCATCACGAAGCAGAAAAGGCCCCGACCTAGCAAAGATGTGCTACTGAAACACCAAAAAAAACCCCGTGCTGAGCCTGTGAAAGCCAGGGTATCCATTCCAGCGGTGGTGCTCTCTGTGATCTCAGAGTGCAGAGCCTGCGTGTCAGCCTAACGATAGATGGGGTTTCAGCAACGGAGGGGCGAGGGTCCTGAGTGGGATCCGAGAAAAGGGCCCTGAGGCCCTCCGCAAGCAAGAAACCCCTGTCAATTCCTCTCTCCTTTCTTTGCGTCTGCTCATTTGTTCTTCTATCTCCTTCCCCTCTTCTCCCCTCTCTTCTGACTTCTCTCTCTCCTTCTTTCTCTACTTTCGTGCAATTCCACACCCCCTCCTAAGGAAGAGCCCTTGTTTTTCCAAGGAGCCCTGCGACTCGGAACCCCACCAGTATACTAAGCAATGAAGTTGCTGTCCTACAGGAAGTGGAAGCCAAGCTCTGCGCCCCTCACCCCAGGAGGACCAGCTGTGGGCCCCGGGTGTACCAGTTGGCTCTCTTGCAGAAACGAGGCCTGGAGAACTCGCTGCACGACGCCAAGCACTGGCATGACATGGAGCTGCAGAACCTGGGCGCCGTGGTGGGGCGGCTGGAGGCGGAGCTCGGCGAGGTCCGCGGGGAGGCAGAGGAGCAGCAGCGCGAGCGAGCGCACTTCCTGGCGCGCGGGGCCCAGCTGCAAAAGGACGTGGCCTCCTACCTGGCGCTGCTGGATCAGGCGGAAAGCGGGTAGGCTCCGTCCCTTCCCCCCCACCCACCCCTCCGTAGTACAGAGAGGGTCTTTATTTGTGAAAGTCAACACATTATTTCTTTCCAAACAGGGTAGAAGTCATTAAGATGAGAAGGAGGGCTGGCAGTTTGGCTAGGTGGTTGAGCTCTTTTGCCTACTTGAGTGAGGCCCTGGTTAAATCTCTGGCTATGCAAAAAGAGAGAGGAGAGGAGAAGGAAGAGAAGAGGGGAGAGGGAGAACTCACCCCAGGCTCTCTGTCCCATCACCCCACCCCTCACATTCATTTCCACAGCCCTCCTGTGTCCTGGAATTTTTCTAACCGTATACAAATACCTATTTACTCACATATACATATATGGGTATATCATGTGGATATGTGTGCATTTGTGTAGACCTTTTCACATACATACATACATACATACACAAGACTCTTCCTCTGGTGATTCCTATACTACTGTTTCTACAGCCCGCACTTTGAGTATAATCACATTTATAACTATAAACCATATCTATTTTGGGATCTCAAAAATAGAGGAGGTAGGCCACGTAGTGACCATATTAAAGATGCAAGCTCTTCATCTTCCTAGCACAAAATTTGTTGATTTTCATCTTATCATTCATGGCTGCCAAATGCCTGTCATAGCTCTGGACATCACATCTCTATGGCCAAAAGAAAAGGGAGAGAAGAGTCGGTAACAAAAGCTTTCCTGTGAGTGACTCTTCTTCAATCAGTCAAAGAAACATGTTTTGAGAAGGCTTCGTTCAAGTGGACTTCCTCTTCGGTCTCCTCCACGGGACCCTGCTTGTGTTATCATACCCTCCAGCAGTAGCTGCTGAGAAAGCAGCGATTTGGCTACTCCGGATTTCACACTGGAGGCAGGGAAGGTGTTGGCTGCCCAGCCAACTATAACCATATACAGATGTACATGTGTACACACATATGAATCTATGAACACATATATGCAGTCTTTTTTTAATAGATAGAGATTCAGAGGCATCTATACCAGGCTTGGGACTTTTTCCCGAAATTCATGCCTTCTGTATCTGCAGGTGTGGTGTAAGGAACAGGATATAGCAGGTCTAGGAGACAACTTAGGATCTCATAGACCAACCCCTCCTGAATCCAGAGACAGTACAAAAACCCAAGCAGAAAGGTGTCCACCATCACACGTGGAGGCGGAGAGCAGGGCCTGGAGCCCGAGTCTCAGCCTGTCTCTGTGAGTGTAATGTCTTTCTTGGGAAGGAGGGAAGGCAAGAGTGCCACAGGGGACATCTCCTCCCTCCTTTCAAGTGGAAAACGTGTCATCCAGCTTCTTTCCAACAGTCTTTGTATTGAATTGCTTTCTGTTGCTTATAAAAGCCAGATGTTCCTAACAAAGCTAATTCTTTCAGATGCCTGTGAACATCTGAGTAAACAGACAAAAGTCACTTTAAACTAACACAAAGAGTGGGGAGTCAGGTAAATACCATGCTTAGCTAGTATGCAGTCCTGCCTCCTGCTTGTCTTCATCTCCAGCCGCAGCCCTTGCACAGATACAAAACCATCTCAGAAAGCTTAGGTCATTTGCCCAAGACCACACAGCTAAGAAGGTAACAACCACAGCTCATTAGTCTCAAAGAGCTAATAACCAGGGAAGAATCCTTGTTACTGTCTCTCTATCTCTCCCCCCCCTCGTGTGTGTGTGTGTGTGTGTGTGTGTGTGTGTATGTGTGTGTGTGTGTCTGCTACTAAGACTGAACTCAGAGCCTGCACACTAAGCCACATTCCTAGGCTTTTTGAAAAACACTTTTTGTTTTGAGATAGTGTCTCCATAGATAGGTAAATTGCCCGCTGGGCTTGAACTTGTGATCCTTCAACCTCAGCCTTGAGGCAAGCTGGGATTCCAGGTAAGTAGAACCACCACACTGGCTCCTTCTCTTGGGATTTAAAATCCAAAGGAGACCTTATCATGAGACATCTGCCTTTCCAGTAATCCTGTTAATGATATCTCTGCTGATTTTCCTCATTTATTGCTCCTGATTCACATGTGCTTCTTTCCAGCTAATGAAGAAACTTCTTTTCTCCAAGAAACACAGCCTTCTTCACCAACTGACCATGGCCCTGCTGGAGGAGCTTCAGTCCCTGCTGGATTCCCTAGCTGGAGTTCCCAGCCGGTTCCTTGGGGAGGAAAAGCTTCCTGGAGGTGGAAGGGCCTTTGCTTTCACTTAAGTAGTCTGTGACTTGAGCAACCTCCCCAGTCCCTATCCAAATAAATGCTTTGTGTGCACTTCCCGTCTGCCCACTTTGGTTAACTCACTGCTAGGTGAGGTTAGATAGCATCCTGTCTGTCTGGCCTTTGCTCTAGGGATATTTAGGTTGTTTGTTTTGCTGTTGTTGCTTGTTTGTTTGGTTTGAGTTTTTGAGTCAGTGATTTGCTACAGAGTCCAGGCTGCCTTTGAACTCACAGTAGTCCTCATGTCTCAGCCCTTCTACGTGTTTGGATTACAGGTGCATGCCACCATTCCCTACTGTCTTGTCTTTGGTTTCATTTGGTTTGGTACTGGGAATGGAAACCTGAGCCTAAAGCCTTCTAAGAACCCCTTTACCATAGTGCTCCATGCCCAGTCAAGGAAGCCATTTTTGAAGACTTCTGTGATGCCATCTGCCTTGTCATCCAAGAGTCAACTGTTTTTGGATTTCACATCATACACATGCAGCTTGGGCAAAAATTATGTTCATGGCAGGCACAACATGGGGCCAAAAAGGTTTATTTTTATTTTTTGCTGTACTGCCTGCATCACATTCACAGACATCCCAGCCTGTGAAGAACTTTTAAACCTCTGGACGTGCAAGACAGACACAAACACATATTTCACCTGCTGTTGGCAGATCACCTCGATCAGTGCAAAGAAAACTCCACTTTAAGCCTGTGGGTAACTGTGTGGTAGTGGCTGCTCACTCTACTTTCAGCCTCCGAGTTTTCTTCCAAAATCTTCTCTCCAGCTCTTTCAAACCTCAGACCAGCCCAGTACACTTCATGCATCTGCCACCTATCCAGGCTCAGTGATTCCATCTTCTGATTAAAATTGAAACCACCACCTGTGTCTCTAAAGTTGCACAGACACACACACCTGTCTCTAAAGCCACACGCACGCACGCGCGCATACGCGCACACACACACAGCCCAGCCTTAAATTAATTCTTCCGGCAAGCTTCTGTCAGCCTACCTGTCACATGAATCTACATATCCACTCTGAGTCTTTGTCCTTGTGAGATGCCCATGCAGACTCCAGACAGGAACACTTCCTACAGAGACACGTTCAAAGACCTCCATGCCCGAGGCTGAATAACCAAGGCTGAAGCAAACAAAAGAAACCTCCTGCTTGCTTATCCTTAAGAAAGTTTAAAAGGCAAGTAAGGCAAGAAGTGGGGTTTCCTGGTTGGAACTACTCCAGCTGGTTTTCCTTTCTAGCCTGCAGGGTCCTAAGAATTCTGTTAATAAATCACGTGGGCAAAAGAGCTATTTCCAGTTTGCACAACACCGACTCAGTTTGTTATGTGAGGCACAGAAATAAGCGAGACTCCCAACCCTCACGCTGCATTTCAACAAAGCAGCCGCGTCCTGCCCGCAGCAGCTCGCTATGGGGCTGCCCATAATTGCACCACCTGGGTACAGTGCGGTTCTTGTTCTGTGGGAGCCCAAGCCTTGGAGGTGCAGAGCCGTGTCGTTTTCTTCTTTCTTCTTGTTACCATTGATGTCTGCCTCCCAGCCAAGGCCTGATCCCTAACCGAAATCTATCCCTAACCGAAATCTAGAGGGCTGGAAGGTGAGTGCCCTTCCCAGACAGGTCAGCACTCTGAAGGAGGTGCATCTGCGGCTGCAAAACCGGAAGCCCGCTCGGCCGGAAGTCAGGGCGCGCTTTGTGCGAGGCAGGGCCGCGCGGTCAGTCTGCTGTCAGTCACTCGGTTAATCACCCTTTGGCAGAGAGAGTGCGGCAGACAGGGCCTCCCTCGGCCCAGAGCTGGCTCTTGCTGTTTCCAATGAGGCTTCATTAACAGATCTGAAAAGGCTCTGCTGGCCCCCACTCTGCGGGGCCCTATTTAAATCAGGCTTCCCTGCAACAGCTTGGTACAATTACACTCTGGCAGTGGTTCCCTGCCAGGTGGCTGAGAGCTGCCGCCTGCGTGTGTCGATCTCAAGGACAGAGCGTTTGTTGTGGAGCAGACCAGAGGAGGGCTGGCCTTGGGCGCCTCCTGAACGCTGTGGGGCCCCTTTTCCAGGCCAGGCAGCTCTGCTGGCCTCCGATGGAGTTTCGGGGAACACAGCGCGAGTCGGTAAGCGTGCTGGGAACAGCCATCGGCTTTCAAAGCCCACATTCTGTTCAGCCAGGGTCCTGAAATCCTACCTTCCTGGCCATCTGTGGCACTTCCTGGCAGGTACTAGTTCCCAGGCCTTTCACTGGATTTGGAAGGCACCAATCAAAGGCTGTTTCTCTACACCTGGGTTTAACAGTCTTGTTGAGTTGTCAAGATGTGCATATAGAAGGATCAAAACAGAAAAAGATAAAGCAAGGTAGAGCAGCACATTAGTTTGCACAACTCCACGTAATTCATTTTCTCATCAAAGGCATGAAAATAGACATTCACAGACTGATGGTGCAGCACTGTCTTACCAAGTGTGAGGCCCCAAATCCAATGTCTATTGACCCCAAAAAAGAAGGAAGGATCAACTCTTAGTTCCTTTTCAGCAAGGTAATTCCACGCCATGCTGGTCTCATTGTCTCTAAATGCCCCCAGATATTCTTTTGCAAGCCCCTACATCCACAATGGCTAAGACTTTAGAGACTCCAAACCCATGTATCACAAAGTGCTAACACTGTAATTAAACCCGAATCCTGAGGTTTTAATAGAAAAAGAAAAAGGAAAAAAAAAATTCACACCTTGACGTCTTTTGTCCTAAAAGAAAAACACAATAGCATGTGTGCCACAGGCTGCCAGCACTGCCCTGCATCCTCCCACCTGATTAGAGAAAAAGGATGAGTTGCCTCTTGGGGGTAAATCTAGGATTTTATCTGGAGTATCCAGACTCAGCAAATAAAAATGCAGGATGCCCAGTTTAACTTGAATTTTGATAAACACTGAGTAATTTTTAATGTATGGCCCACAGGTTGCATGAACTATCCTAAAAATTATCTGGCAGCCCTACTATTATCAGACAGAAATAGTCCATACTGCATCTTCGCACAGCTGCCTGCCCTCCAGTGATGCACGAAGGGCTTGGAGGTGAGGGAGTGACCCAGGCTGCCCCCTGACATAGCGGTCCAGTAACACCCAAGAAGCTTATCTGCTCGTGGAGGGAGAAGCAGAGCTGTTTCCTCAGCTGAAGGGTGTGGCTTAATGAGATCATATGGGCTGGAGATTCCAAACAAAAGAGCAAGCTAGAGCTGGACTAGACCCCAGCCTGGACAGGATGTGCTGTGGCATCACCCGAAAACCCAGTCTTGTCTGTCGGGCCCCAGAGGAAGTCTCTGTTTTCTCCCACTCCTCCCGTGAGTGGAAAGTCGTTCGCACCGCAGGGAGCCGCGCTTCCCGTGGCATTCTGTGATCCACAGAAGAGCCAGATAGCATTTTAGAAGGGACTGTGTGAATGGATGAGCACCCAACCCCTGTATTTCTTTGGACCAGGCGTACTGTATGCACTGTATTTTGTTTTCTGCAGCTGAAGTTCTTGTTGACATTCTGGACTGGAAAGTCTATAGACGGAGTTCACAATATTCAAGTAAATAGATTATGTGGCAATGCTGACAAGATAATTAAGACAAGTTGCTACAACTTTCTGGTCACGTGTGGTGCCATGAGGGCTTGAAGAGGAGGCAGAAGTCAATAGCCTGGGTCGGGTCACACCCTCTTCAGTTCGCACCTGGTGACCTGAGAAATGGGTGGGGTCAAAGTGGTCCGGAAGTGACAGGAGATAGGCATATGGTTTAGAGAATTTAGTCTTCAAGGGAAACTCCCTCCAAGGGTAAACCCTCTTCCTCAGCAAATATTTATGCAACCCCTACTTGCTACATGTCAGTTCACTGTAAGTGCCACAGAGACAAAAGGTACATGGAGCAGACCTGCCTTAAATAACCTAGCAGGAAAAAAAAATTAAAATTAAAAAATAATTTTTAATTATTTTTAATCCTAGCGTTATATTTAATTATATTTATTATATAATAATATATAATATATAATTATATTTATTATATTTAATCCTAGCGTTTGTACAGTAGGGACAGAATGCAAACCATGTACATAATTTTATGTTTTCTAGTGGTCCTATTTTTAAATGCAAAATACAAGCAGGTGAAACTAATTTTAACATTATATCTAATTAATCAACATATTCTAATATTTTTCTTTTTTGGTGGTGTGTGATTGTGTATATTGGTTTGGTTTTCAGATTTTGTTGCTTGTTTGTTTGTTTTGAGACAAAACCTTGTTGTATAGACCAGGCTGGCCTTGAACTCACAGTTCTCCTGCCTCTACTTTCTAAACGCTGGGATTTCGGGAACGTGCTACCATGCCCATCGTAATATAATTTTTAAATAATTAATGAAATATTTTGTATTTTGGAATACTAAGTCTGAACATCTGAATTACATTTTTACCCTTGTAGCCCATTTCAACTAAAATACTAAATCATCAGAATTATTTAATCAGTCCATACTTAGACTTGATAAAATGTATACTTGAAAAAGTAGATTCATGTATCCAAGTTGCTCTAAGTGTACTTAAAAGTTTTCTAATTGCTGAATTCAGGACCCAAAGTTGTTTTTTGTTTTGTTTTGTTTTGTTTTTTGATGCTCACATCCAAACTGACACAGCTGGCTTATGTTTAGGAGAAGAGTCGCCTTGATTGTGAAGCGAGAGCACATTAGTTTCCGAACCAGACCTGTCCATATTAACTCTGTTCACTCAGTCTAAACATGTTCAAAGAGCTATTGCATATA
>PVIR01034794.1:0-16943 GCA_004026965.1 Petromus typicus | reverse complement strand
TTTCTTTTAGTTCTTTATATGTGCTAGGCATTAGTTCTCTGTCTGAAAAATAGCTTTAAAAAAATTTTCCCACTCTGTGGGTTGTCTCTTCATTCTGTTGCTAGTTTCTTTTGCTGTGAAAAAAAGATTTTTAATAAGATCCCAGTTCTTGATTCTTGCAAATATTTTCTATGTCTTCAGGGTCTTGTAAATTAAGTCTTTCTCTACACTTATGTCTTCCAGAGTTCTACCTACTTAGTTTTAATGTTCTGATCTTTTATCCATTTTGATTTTAGTTTAATGCATAGAAAGACATGGGTATTGGTTAAATTTTCAGAATGTGCAAAGTTAATATTTCCAATATCATTTAGTAAAGGGACTTTCTTCCAGGGAATGTTTAGTTTCTTTGTCAAACCTAAGAAGATTGCTTGTGTTTGAAACTGTTTCTGCATCTTCCAGTTTCACTGATCCTCCCACCTTTATTTTTGTCAATACCATACTGTTTTATTATGGTAACATTGTAGTATAATTTCAAGTGAGGAACTGTGATGAACACTGCCTTGCCTTTGTTTCCCAGAATTGCTTTTGCTATTCTAAGTCTCTTCTGCTTCCAAATGAATTTTAGGATTGTATTCTCTCACTTTGTCAGGTATACTTATGGAATTTTGACTGAGATTGAATTAAATTGGTATAACAATTTTGGAAATATTATCATTTTTACTATGTTGGTTCTTTTTACCCACAATCAAAGGATATATTTCCATTTTCTGATATCCTTTTCTATCTCTTTTTTCAGAGTACTGTAGTCCTCAATGTAAAGATCTTTTACTTCCTTCATTATATGACTAAGTATTTCACATTTTTTTCCAATGCTACTGTAAAAGATTCAGTTCCCTTTATTTCTTTTTCAGTGAGTTTGTTATTTGTGTATAGGAATATTATCAATTTCTGAGTATTGACTCTGTATCCAGATGTGCTATTGATTTTGACTATTAAATCCAGAAGTTTTTTCATGGGGTTTTTATGGTTTTATAGACTATCATGAAGGCTGCAAGTAATGCTAGTTTTATTTCCTTTCCTACTTATGCATTGTATTTCTCTTGTCTAATTTCTCTAGATATTTTTTCTGGAACTATATTGAATAGGAGTGGTGGTAATTGACATCCTTGTCTTATTCCTGATTTTACAATGAAAGCTTTCAGTTTTTGACCACTTAGTATAATGTTGGCTATTGGTTAGTCATAGATAGCTTTTAATAGATTGAAACAAAGAACACCTACTCCAATTTATCATTAGTGGCTTGTGGACTTTGTCAAATGCTTTTTCTGTTAAGATGATCCTGTGGTTTTTGCCCTTGGTTCCATTAATATGTTTTATTATATTTACTAATAGGTGAACCATCTCTACATCTCTGAAATGAATCCCTTTGGTCCATTTTGCCAATCTGTTTCTTTCAATTGGCGAATTCAGATCTTTGACATAAATAGTTATAAGTGATACGTATTGACTTATCCTTGTCATATAATTTTACTGTTGTTGGTTACCTTTCTTCCTCTGTGTTTGATTACTTACCTTGCTTGATGGATTCATTTACTGAGCATTATTGAAGTGTGGTCCTAGTTATCTCTTTCTAGAATGTCCCTTCAGAGAACATTTGGAGTGCTAGTTTGGTGGTCACAAATTTCTACAGTTTTTCTTATCATACAAATATTTTTTTCTCCATCAATTTTGATAATTTGCAGAGTACATCAGTCTGCATTCGAGGTTGTTTTCCTTCAGAGCTCTTGTACTAATTTAGGTTCTGTCATGAACTGGCAGACTTTTTAACACCTAGAAAGCCTACATGTAAATTAGGACACTTTTGTCCTTTATATACAACTATACATACAAGAAGGTCAAACAAAATGCACAGGTGTGAGGGACAATGATCAGTCTTGATTCACCACAGCTACACTTTCTTTTACTTCTATCTCTTTGAACCGGCACAAACATGTGCACTGATCAAAGAAGTGGTCTGATCATTCCATTTTTTAAACACATTATTTCATTATTAATTTTAACAAAAGAATATTTACCAAAAAAATGGATTATTTACTCTTCTACTTTTCACATATTTGTGTACTTCTAAATATTTAGAAAGAAAAGGCACTTCAAATACAGACATAAGTTGGTCTACTATATATACAGTTTGTGTTGAATACATTAGATACATGCAATAATAAAACATCTTCTTGGTAGGAGTATTCTGGCATAGAAACTTTCATTTATTCCAGTCTTCTGTCCTTATCACATGTTATATAAACTCATATATTATTCAAAAGCGATTTTTTTTTAGTTTTTTTTTTTTGTGACAGGGTCTTGCTTTGTATTTCAAGCTGGCCCTGAGCTCAGCCTCCAACTCACATCACAGCAATTCTCCTGCCTCTGCCTCCCAAGGGCTGGGATTATAGCATGAGCCACCACGCCCGGCACTGTGGTATGTGGTAATGGTTGCTGCTGGGTGTGAGTCTCCATGCCCACTATTGTATGTGGTTACCGGGGATCGAACCTGGGTCCTTGTGCTTGCAAGACAGGTGCTGGAACCACTGAGCTCAAGCTCAGTGGATGGCCCCTGAAAAGCGATTTTTATAATTTACTTCTAAAAGACCTTTTCAGAAAATATCTTTTTAGTGAATATTAACACAAGGCATGTAAAATGTGTTAATTTACTAACTTTATTTTTCTTATGTATTAGCCACATCTTTATAATGGAGAAACTGGGTATTATAAAATTAGGACTCATATATGTGGTACATATATAATATATATAATAGAGCAAATTTAAATGAAATACATATAACAAAAGGGCAGTGGAAAAGATGAGATGTTCTACCATTTACTAATAAAACTCTTCTCTAGTTGCTTCCTTCTCTCCTCCATTGACCCAATGAACGAGTATAGAAAGTATACTACTCAGAGGTGGCTCAGCCATTCTATTTCCAAGCACAGTATTATCCATGAATTTTTAAAAACTATTTACAGAAAGTGTTTTTCTACTATATTACTTCTACTCTTAAATATGACAATCACTTCTACAAATGTAGAACTAAGATTTTTTTGTATAAGAACTTGTCTGCTGTGCACGCGACACTGAGAAATAAAAGTGGATATATAGCAAAGATTATAATTTGAAGCGTTTTCTAAAGGGGATCATTTTGGCCTTGAACCGTTTCTTCCTCACTTTCTTTCTGACTTCAACACAGTGAACAAGTACAAACACATGTAATATTAGAGATGAATGAATGCAAACTTCACTTATATACTCTATCTCCTAGCAGATTAAGTGTTTCTATTTTTACATTTAAATCTTTGATCCATTTTTATTTTGGTTAATTCCATGGTAAAAAAAAAATATGGATGTAGGTTCGATCTTAGGCATATGGAACACTATTTTTTCAGCATCATATATTAAAGAGGCTATACTTCTTACAATGAAGCTATTTGGCCCTTTTGTCAAATACAAAACAGCTGTATATGTTTACACATGTTTCTGCATCTTCTGTTCTGTTCCCCTGATCACTGAGCCTATGCTTATATTTTTTCCAGTGCCATACTGTTTTTACCATGTTAGCTTTGTACTATAACTTCACACTGGGGAATGTGGGGCTCCCTGCCTTGCTCTTTTTGCCCAGAATTGCTTGTTTTTCTGAGTCTATTCTGGTTACATATGAATTTCAGACTAATTGTATGGGGTATGCTATTAGTGTTTTGGTTGGGATTCCATTGCCTATATAATAGTTTTGCAAGTACAGACATCATCATAGTTACTTTTCTCTAGTTGCAGAGGTAAAATACTTGAC
The DNA here is from genome assembly GCA_004026965.1 of Petromus typicus. NCBI lineage: Eukaryota > Metazoa > Chordata > Mammalia > Rodentia > Petromuridae > Petromus > Petromus typicus. The sequence continues at coordinate 13,125 of PVIR01034794.1, read as the reverse complement.
ATTTAAAGTTAAAGAGAGAAAGGCTTACTTAGCTCACAGCTTGTATAGGTTTTAGTCCACAGTCAACTGGCTTGAAGGAAAAATGGTACATGTCCAAGAGAGACCATGGAAGAGAAACAGCCCATGCTGCCCACTAACAACGGAAGCTGGACTTCATCTTTCTGCCCCTTTTATCCCATCCAACTACTAGGCTTAGGGCAATGTCAAACCAATCACTTAGGCATAGTTTTTTAGTAATCAAATACATTCTAGATTCAGCCACCTCTGAAAAATAAAGCCTCACCTCATCCACATCAGGATTTGGGGGGACATCTAAATACAAGCAATAACAGTATATTCATCCTACCTATCCAAAACCAGGATATCTTTCCATTTTCTGATAGCCTCTTCCATCAACTTTTTCAGAATACAGTGGTCCAAGTTAATAAGCTGGGGTACCACTGTACCGTAGTTTTCAATGTAAAAGTCTTTTGTTTCCTTCATTAGACTGACTTCTAAGTATTTGATTTTTCTTAATGCTATTGTGAAAGGAGCTGTTACCCTAATTTCTCTCTCAGTGAATTTGTTGTGTACAGGAATACTCTTGATTTTTGGTGCTATGCAGGTGACTTTGTAAGCAGGTGACTTTGTAACCTGCTATGATGTTAAATTTAGTTATTAATTCTAGGAGTCTTTTGGTAGAGTTTTTGGGTGCTTCTATGCAAAGTATCATGTCATCAGCAAATAATGATAATTTAACTTTTTACTGTCCAATGAATATTCTTTTTACTTCTTCCTTTTGTCTAATTGCTCTGGCAAATGTTTTCAATACTATATTTAACAGGTCTAATAATAGTGCATATCATTGTCTTCTTTCTGATTTTAGAATGACAGCTCTCTATTATGACCATTTAGTATAATGTTGGCTCTTGAATACACAGGTGTAGGCAGTCTTTAGAAAACCTAATCACATAGGAAATATTACAAAAATCCAACAACTTGGATCACGTCAAATAAAAAAGCTTTTGCAAGCAAATTAAGCCAACAGTAGAGTGAATAGACAACTCACAGAACAGAAAAAAGACTTTTAACTAGCTATTTCTCAGACAAAGAACTAACATCTAGAATATATAGAAAAGAAGCCTCAAAAAAATCACACTCCTCTAATTCTAAGATCCAGTCCAAAAACTGTCATTTCAAATGATAGTATTTCTCAAATTAAAAAGTATAAATAACCAATAAATATGAGCAAATATTCAGTAGTCATTCAAGAGTGCAAATTAAAACCACACCTATATTCTATCTCACTTCAGAATGAACTCCTATTATAAAGAAATCAACCAATAAAAAATGCTTGTGGGGCTCTCAGAAAAAAGGAATCTTTTTCCATTGCTACTAGGTTTAAAATGTTTAACCATTGTGGAAATCAGTGTAGAGATTCCTCAAAAAACTAAAACTATAAGTTCCATTGGATTGAGATAATCCTCTCTAGGAATCATACCATGCATATGATACATGTATAACCATATCTATAGCAACAAAATAAAAATAGCTAAATCTTGGGAAAAGCCCAAATGTCCATCAACAGATGAATGAAGAATATGTGACATTTATATACAATGCAGTACTACTCTGCCATAAAGAAGGATAAGCTTACATCATTGGTGGGTACCTGGATGCACCTTGAGACCAAAATGTTAAGTAAAATAAATAAGATGCAGAAGTTTAAATAGTTCATTGTTTCTCTTGTGTGAGAAACCTTAAAGGTAAACAGAGAGAAAAATGGGGGATAGAAATCAAGAGGCAAGAAGTATATGTTCAAATGGGAAGAGAAACAAGGGATACAGAGGAGAAAGGCAGAAAAGATTAAAATAAACAAAGAATGGAAGGAAAATAGAAACAAGATTTTGTAAATAGAGAGAAGGAAAACTGAAGAGAGAGAAGATAAATGGAGAAAAAACTGAATTAAGATTGTATATACATGAACAAATTCTTTATAATGAATATGAGTTCTGTGTATGGCAAATATGTTCTAACAGAAACTTTTTTTAAAAGAAAAATTTTAAAAACAGTTTAGTGTAGAGAACAAATTTTTTTGTCAATTTCAATACAAAATGTACAAAATTTACTAACTTTACTACTTGTTAGATTTTGGTAACCTCAACACCTACACACAAGATGTTATAAAATTTAGACTTATTTGCTTATTAAATAAACTAAATATAAACAGCAAAACAGAACTCATAAAATTTACTACAGAAAAATGAATGTACTAACATGTTACCTTTTGTAATTTCTTTCTTACCTCTTTCAACCACTGACAAGAACAGACAATAGTTTATTTTTCATGGAAGTGCTTTAGCCATTCTATTTACATGATATTTCATATGAATTTTAGCAAAAAAAATATTTTAAAAGTGATATTTTATTACCTTCATATTTAAAGTATGTTTGGCACATCTTGACTAGATGTTTTATAAGAACTCATTTTGTCCATTCTATATACACAACATTCTTGAATAAACTGCACCCATGTAACAATAGTTATAATTTTAAAACATCTTTAAAATATGAACATTTTCATCTAGCAACCGTCCCTTCTCCACTAATTCAGTGAGCTAAAATACTTAATTTTTCAAAGGACAATCTTTCCAAGGAATTTTAATATGCAATATACCAAACTTTTCATTTACTAAGTCTATTTTTGTCAAAACTGGCAACCTCTCCAACATCTATGAATACCAGATGTTGTAACAGGACTCATCCACTCTACATACACAACAAAGGAAATAAAACACACAGACACAGGAGACAATGGTAACCTGCCTCAGTCTAATAGCACTGGCACAGTACCCCACATTTTCTTCTTTACCTGGAAACAAAGCATAAACACAAAGTGTACTACTCAAGAGTGGGTTTGAATGTTTCTCCTTCAAAATTACACTTCATGTAAGTTTTAACAAAAAGAAATTTTTTTATCTTTATTGGTACATTAAATATACACATCATGATTGCACTCCATAATGGGGATTTGTACCAGTATAAGACATAACTTAATTCTCATTTTTTCCCATAGCCCTACCCACCCTACCACCCCCCCATATACATAAAATTTGTTTCCTTACTTTTTTGTTACAATCTTCATTATTATACTGATTCTACTTTTTAACACATATCAGGCACTTGAGAATTTCAAGAAAGACTGTACATTTGAGTAAGTATTTATCATTGTTAATGGCATAGGTAGATATTCCTAATTTAACAACGTACTCATTCAGATTTACTATGAAGGCACACTGTTCAGAGTTACAACCCATCTTTAGTGTGTGTGTGTGTAGTTTTATACATTTCATTGGGAATCCTCAATGTCTTTTCTTGAAAAATACACCTTGTATATGCAGTACTGTAATTTTTTACTGATTATAATGTAGAGTATAGTACTGTAGTTTTGTTCTGTTATACATTACAGTACTCCATGTAACTTACATAAATAAGTTTTCTTTTACCCTTTCTTTAGTGTGAATATTTCAATATACAGATTACATACAACCCCTCATTCAGCAACCACTTAATTTAGCTGCCTAGTTGCCAGAATGAAACTCAGGAATGTCAGTGTAGTAATGAAGAATAAAATGAACACACAAATGAACAATAAAAACAGTGTCACCTACTTGTAAACAGTCTGGTAATCGGCCTTCCGGCTTGTGCTCTAGGTCCTTAACCCATTGAACAAATGTGGACAAGTATCACTCCTAGGGCCACTTCTCCAGATGTCTAACAGACTCCATGTCCGAGTCACTTCCAGAACACATTTCTTTGTGACTGTTTAAAAATATCTCAGTTTCCAGGGTGTGTGATTTTCTGTCTCTACCATACACCCGCAACCTCTTTAAATCTATATTTTCCACATGCAGGTTTTCTTTTAAAAGCCTGGAGGTAATATTGAGAGCAGCTTTTTCATTACAAATGCAGGCCTCCTAAACACAGCTATTAAGTCCTCCCAATGGGTGATGGGCATTTCCAATTAGCCAAACGTGAATGTTGCATTTCTCCCTTGCCCACTAAACATTCACCCTTTCTGGGGCCGGCTCCCTAAGCTCCCCGGACTGGGGAGGCCTCTGTTCCTCCTGGGGGGAAGGTTCTTCCAACTGGGACACAGCAACTATCCCAGGACACAATCTTCGCAGCTACCCTGCAGCCGCTCTATGGCGCTTCATCCTCATACTCGGGCTTCACTGCCCCAAGGCCGAAGCGGATATGGAGGTAAGGCCGAGGGACAATTTGCCAGGGCTTCAAAGCCAGGGCATGGCCTGGCCTCCCCACATGTCAGCACTGGACAGAAGGCCCAAAGAGTCTGAGGGAATAGGCCTCTCCCCCGAGCTGCACCACCGGAAGTGCTCAAGCGTCCTCCCCACCATGTGAAATATTCTAAAGAATGTGTATCGTACTGTTAAGTCTTCATAGACGTGCTTCTTGAACCTCTCCCTCCAAACACTACCCTCTCAGCTCTTTATGCACAGGTGAGCAAGGTTTCATGGCATTCTCAGACAATGGCTTTCTCTTTTCTTTGACAATGCATATCCTACTTGGGCTGTGTTTAAGTTAAACCATGATTGTGAATCTAGTAGCCTTTGGGGCCACTGAGAAGGATGGTGAGGAGAATCCATACATAATTATGTGAGAAAAAACACTTCAGAGATCTCAACAGGAGAGGTATTATCTTCTAGGACTGAATAACCTGACTTTTTTTCAAGTCTTTACTGGTACATTATGAATATACATCATCATCGCATTCAACACTGACAGTTTGTATCAGAATATGACACAATTGAATTCTCGTTTTTCCCCTTCCCCCACCCACCCTGCCATCCCCTAACCCCTATATACATAAGCTTTATTTCATTTTTATTACTATCACATTCTCCCCACACACACCCTCTTTCCTTTTAAATGTTTTCTATTTCACAGTATCAACTATATATACTAGAACTCATTTACATCTTCATTTTCTCCTACCAGAGAAAAGATATGATATTTACACATCTGTGACTTATTTGTTTCCCTTACAAAGATGTTTTCAAGATACATCCATTTGAGTATGAATGACTCAATCTTATCATTTTTAATGGCAGAATGATACTCCATTCTATGAAAGAACCACATTTTCTTTACCCAGTCTCCTGTTGATGGATATTTTGGTTGTTTCCAAGATCTAGCAATCACAAACTGACCTGTTGTAAGCATAGGTGCACATATGTCACTGAGATATGAATCTTTTAATTATTTTGTATGTATACCTAGCAGAGCAATGGCTGGGTCAAATGGGACCTACAATCCTAGCTTTTTGAGGAATCTCCACACTGATTTCCACAGAGGTTGTACGAGTCTACATTCCCACCAACAGTGGAGAAAGGTCCTTTTTCTCTGCAGCCTCACCAGCATTTGTTGCTGGCTAATTCTGAGATAGAAGTCATTCTTTGTGGAATGAGATGAAATCTCAGTGTTATTTTCATCTGCATCTCTCAAATGACCAGTGATGTTGAACATTTCTTCATATACTTCTTAGCTGCTCTTACTTCTTCCCCTGAAAAGTATCTGTTCATTTCAGATGCCCATTTTTGAGTTCTGTCCTGACTTTTAACTAAGATGATGTGCCACAATTCCATGATCACAAGAGTCTAGGAGTTCAAATATATAGGGACATTTGCCAGATGGCTACATCTCTAGCTCCTAGGTCACAATTTCTCTACTCAGGCCATGTCCTTAGTATGATAGCTGTGCTTTATTTAAATTTTGACATTCAAATACTAATAAATACTGGTCTCAATCTTCTGCCCTCTTTGCTTCCTAAATGAAAGCAGGAAAGCCAGAGAAAGGGGAAAGTACAGGGTAAGGAAAAGAATAGATGGTAAAAAAAAAAATTATGAGAAAAGAAAGAAGAACTGGATATAAAAGCTTTGTGAATAGAAAGTGGTAGAGAGTTTAAAGAGAGAGAAGGGGAACTGGGAAAAAATAAGAACCAAGATATGTCATGTACAAGTATAAATTCTCAATAATGAATATCAATATAACATATTTCTAAAATGTATCAATAAACTTAAAAAAAAGAAAAACATGAGGCCTCATTTCATTTATATGGAAAGAAGGCTCTGATTTTTATGTCTTCTCTTTCCTACCTTCAACTATTTGTTATCATTTTGTAAATTATTAATAGTACTTAGCTAGAGCCACCTCTGCCCTTTTTCTTGCATATATTTCAAATACCTAATGTACTACTCTCTTGAGTAGTAAAATTCTCAATTTTTCAAAGGCAAAGACTGTCAGATTCTGTCTGTACCCCACATATTATTAGTCTAGTAATGAAATCTTTGTTATTTTCTAGGATATGAGTAATTTAGCTCCCAAGCTCTATATTGTTTCTTGAATTCTTGAACACATTCTGGTTCTACTTGGTATAGATGCATCCTTGAGAATTAGATGCTGAGATATTTAACAGGAAAATTTTTCATGTAACAATCTCCAAAGGATATGAACCTTGGGGATAGTAGGCAATTGAAGCTGAGGTTACCTCCCAAGGAGTGGAGTAAATCGAGCAACTGGGCAGTTGCTTCAAAGCTATCTTTGGGGTTTTTTTTGGTTTTTCTTTTGAGACAGGGTCTTGCTTTGTGGTTCAGGCTGGCCCTGAGCTCAGCCTCAAACACACATCACAGCAATCCTCCTGCTTCTGTCTCTCAAGTGCTGGGATTACAAGCATGAGTCACCACACCCGGCACTGTGGTATGTGGTACTGGTTGCTGCTGGGCATGAGTCTCCACCCCCAGTATTTTATGTGGTTAACCAGGGATTGAACCTGGGTCCTTGCACTTGCAAGACAGGCACCGGAACCACTGAGATAAATCCCTGGCTTCAAAGCTATCTTTGTAACTATCACATGTGTCTTAACCTATTGATCACATGTTTCCTAAGGATGGATCTTCTTGTTATTTAAGATAGAAATGGCTCTTGTTCATCTTTCAGGCATTAAATAACACCCCTATTATTTGTATAGAATATTGTAGACCAAACAGTTGAAAGTGCATTATTATTTCTTCTCTTTACTGTAAATCTGAACAACCTCCCAAATTTTGCAAGTTCACCACAATATGACAATATTAAGAAATGGACAGACAGTCTTTAAAAGGAGATTAGAAGTGGAAGACAGAGCCCTTAGTAGTGACATTCAGGCATTTATTTGTAAAAGGATTTGAAGAGTGAACTTCATTTCTACTCTGCCATGTGAGAACAGTTCTCCTTCCTGAGGATGCAGCATCTTGGAAGCAGAGTATAGTTCTTACAAGACACCAAATGTGCCAGTGCCTTGATCTAGGGTTTCCCATCATCCAGAACTGAGAAATAAGTTTTGACTCCTTTTTTCAGTGACCCAGCTTCCAATCTTTTTGGAAAGCACAAATATAATAAGATAATAACATATTTTTCTTTCATGTGACTTACTGCAAAATTAATCACAGAATTATTTGTTGCTCTCTTAATTGTCTTTCCTCGAGGAAACTGGAAGATTCTGAAGTCAGAGTTTATGTAGTCTATGTGTTAGTAATCCTACCCAAGATCTCAAACAATTAAGAAACACTCTCCTCTAACTTTGTATTACTCTTTATCACAGTCCTATCAGCTATAGCTAGCTAGCAATACTTAATATTTTCTGGTCTTAATTCTGGGAGAAATGTAAGAGAAAAAGTTTTTCATTTGGAGCCACACAGATTTCAATGCACATTAAGAATAAAAAATTCAAAACTACATATAGTGAATGATTTTATTGAGTCATTTTTACACCAATCTTAGAAGATGGATTTGTGTACAATATCATTAGTATGTAATTATAATAATTAAAATTATTATCTTTCCTCTAAAAAAATTATGGTTTATTTTGATGTACTTAAAATCAGGAATTTTCATCACTTATAGCATGCTCATAATCAAATATTTTGATAGCTTTTAAATTTTATTAGTACATATTTATAATACATAATGATTATAGTCATCAAGTTAAAATTTCATGTTCTTAGTATGTCTGGATTTCTTCCTATCCTAGTCTCCTTGAAAATAATTTCTTAAATTGTGTTTGAAACCTCAAGCTACTAAAATGATATCAAGTCTTTGGGAAAAGATCCACTGTAATTTGTTGTAACTTCTCTGTGATAATTTCTTCCTCATCTTCTTTACAATTCAGAAGTCAATCTTTGGAAAAATTAATACAGCTACAGAATTCAAGGACAGATCAGAATAAGTTTTGCCAGAAACAGGCAAAAGGCAAATCACATGAGTGGATCATTGTATTGGCCAACTTCTCTTTACTATCATGAATGCCTGACACCTGCTACTTCTGAAGAAAAGACGTTTATTTAGTTCATAATTTTGAAGATACCAGGGTATGCTCTGTGTATTGAAAGGGGAAAACAGAATTGGTAAAAAACTTCTATCCAAGTAAAGCTCTAGCTTGCTTCCTGGAAGGCTGTGAAGTAAATTCCTCCTGCATTAGTTAACTTTCTAAACTTTGTTATGTGCACCAGAGAACTGCCAAGACTACAGCTTTTGTTGCAGTTGAGGCTGGAACCTCAGAAGACTCCTCTGGCTTCAGCTTAGAAGTACCTTAGTTGTCAAAAAGAATCTTTATACTTGCTTCTGTTATAAGTGAAAATCTGTGCACCAGTTTTAACCAATGGAGTTTGTAGTCTGTATAATGGATTAACCAATGAGACGTGTAAGTTTGTAGCCAAGGAGACTTGTAAACTTGTTACCAAGGAATGAAATGAGACTTGAAGTGTAACTCCACCCTAACTTCTAGAACATTATCTAGGGCCCAAAAGCCCTAAGGATTGGCTTCAGACCAATCCTTTTACTAGCCTTTCTGCAGAAAATTCCCAGGCTGATCTGGCTTTAGAATAAAGCTCTGCACTTTGCCTCTGGAACTCCTGAGGGCGTCTTCCATTCAGGCAGTACTGCACTTGGATATGAAACGCTAAGCTGTATACACTAGCTGGCTGCTGCTTCAGCATTACCTCGTTTCTATTGAAGACACCTATGGTGGACGAAAAACGGCAGAAAACAATCCTTGCAAGTTTGAGCAGTCACATCTCCGGCCAGGAAGCAGACAAGACAGAGTTGTTCCAACAACTTTGTAAAGACTGCATTCAGTGGACTTGTGGTTCTTCTAGGAAGCCCCACCTCTTAATGTTCCCACAGCCTTTTCCAATACTATTCCCCTGCAGTCTACCTCCTCAATTACAGTGGTCCCTTGGGGTACGTTAAACTATAGCCAAATAATAGCAATCATCTTGGATATTTATTCAACAATTTGGAACAAGTATTAGATTTCCCCTGATCAAAAAAAAATCGCAAACAAATAAGTGATATTACCATTTTCAGTCTGTTAAAATTGGTTAGTTTGAGTCAGTATCATTGATACTCAAATATCTTTTAATTTACAAGCATGACAGTACTGTAAGTAAAGAGATGCCTATCTCCAAGAAATCTGTTGTAGATTTAATCTAATAAGGTATATTATAATCTAATACACAGAAATACAGTAATTTTAAGGGAATTATAGCATAGCAGTAATTCTTGGTGAAAATTCAAATTGAAAAGAATTGGACTCTCAATTCATTAGGGGCAGGAAACAGACTAGGAAAGCTGTTTAATTGCCATCACAGATCATTTCTCATGAAAAAAATAACTCAAAGTGTTGTCTAAATGAAGTCTTTAAAACAGAGTCAAGAGATTCTAACTCTTCTCAGGATAAAGACAATACCCTAATTAGGGAAAACACAGCAAACACTCAGAATTTCAAACATGTAGATTATGTATCCAAGTATGTCACCTTCTTTTCTTGTTTTTGAATTGGAAGGTTTGGAAATAAATGGGCAAATAAAGAGGAAGGAACTTTTCCTTTAACTTCACAGATCATCAGAGGTAGAGGAACTTCAGTGCTTGAGGCATACCATCCTTATGTGAATTAGATCTTATGTTCCTGGACTTCAGTTCCATAGTGTATGAGGTTATGAAGATTTGGAGAATCTTGCTATAATTATGTTAATATTTTCTGGAGCTTGAACACTGGACCATGATTAAAGCAGAATACTGAGCTCCATAAACATATCCTACTGTAAACTCATACTTTAGTGTAATAGTAGCCAGCTAGCTGTACATTCCAGCACTTAACCCTGAAAGATACAGGAAGCAATCTTCATCTTTACCCACTTGATGAATAACAAGGTACGTGTACCTGTGCAAATAGGTTAGGCCAGGGTATTTACACATATTATGCTATGCCTAATAGGTTTTGTGTATGTTTACCTGAGCTTTACACAAGGTATAATACACTAGCACCATTCTAGCAAGTGTTTTTTTAAAAGTGTTTTCTTTTAATTTTTATGATAGAAGTAGCTCAGTTCAGTACAATGTCAAATAGAAAACTAGATTTGTGGGGCCAGGGATTTAGCTCAGTGGTTCTGGCACCTGTCTTGCAAGCGCAAGGGCCCGGTTCAATCCCCGGTAACCACATACAATACTGGGTGTGGAGACTCACACCCAGCAGCAGTATTGACTGCATACCACAGTGCCGGGTGTGGTGGCACACACCTGTAATCCCAGCACTCGGGAGGCAGAGGTAGGATGATTGCTGTGATGTGAGTTTGAGGTTGAGCTCAGCCTGAACTACAAAGTGAGACCCTGTCTCAAAAACAAAAAAAAAAAGAAAGAAAAGAAAAGAAAAGAAAAAGAAAACTAGATTTGCAAGTTTTGGAGGAGGTCAACAGTGAATTATCAGACTATGGATAAATGGATGATGAAGATGATCCATTATGGTAAAATACATGCTTTCACAACAGCATAGTGGTGTAGGTGTATGAAGATGAGGATGAGGATGATGATGACAATAGTAACTTTGATTTTGGCCACTATGCTGTGACAGTGAAATGGAAGAAGATCTATTGACACAGACACAAGGAACGCACACATCCTTGCTTCAGGTGATGAACAAAACAGCAATGTGAGTGCATGTCTCATTAGTCAAAATTTTGCAAAATGGTCATGTGATCAAGGGGACCTTAGCAGGGGTGGAGCTTATTGAAAGAATGACAGCCATGCCTTTCAATATTGAAAATTGTAACAGATGAAATTCTACAAGATGTAAAATACACAAAGCCTGAAATACAGCAAGTAAAAACTTTCAGTAAGCACCAATAACCTTACTTTGCAATGCATTTATTATGATACCTCAATAGCTGAATTGAAAGCATTTCATGAATCTGCTGTACGGCTTTCCCATGGTAATTCCAGGAATGTAAACAATTTATGGACAAACAATGGATGTGCACTTGAAGTCTGTAAAGTAACAATGACACTGAGAACATTTGATTTCCTTCAAAATTGCCTGAGATTTGATGACAAAACCATGCACCAAGAAAGAGAGATAACTGAAAATCTGGCTGCTGTCTCGTCATCATTTGACACATTTGTGAGAAATTGCCAAGTAATTTAAACACCACTTGGATACGAGACTACTGATGAACATTTTGCAGCATTTCATGGCTGCCATAGTGTTGTGGACAGGTAAGGTAAGTAGATATTTTATAGGCAGTTGGACAGGGCCAGCCCTCAGGGAGCCAACATGGAGGACAACCCAGACACATTAACCAGGACAGCACTATAAAAGAAAAACTAGCATATTCCTGTGCTTCCTCTAAATGAATAATAGTGATTAATATTCTAAATAGGTGTCAGTCATCCAGGTGGAAGGAAGATCTTACCCACCCCTTCCAGTAAATATCCCTGACTGAAAATCCCTGTGTGTTCACTACATGACCTGCTTTCCCATTGGATTCTCATTTAATCAATATTACCTAAGTTACTATACTTGTCATGATCTTATTGGTTGATTATAGTTTCGCCCATGTTGTGATTCCTCATCAAATTTGTATTACTTAAGCCACAGCCCTTGCAGTCTCACTAGTTCAGCTGAGTTTTGTCTGCTTTGCTCCATAGAAAGCCCTTGAGAAGCAGAGTCGGTGGGCAATTCACTGTCTAGGCCCCCCTCTTTCAGAAGAAGCTGTCTTTCTCTCAATGAATTCTTCCTACTTTTAACCTCTGTTGTTCCTAGAAGCCATCCTTGGATTTTAGAGAACACAAACTCACATTTTGGATGGCTAGCAGGTTTCGGAGTCAAATCTATTCCTACCATATCTCTATGACATCAGAAAAAACAAAAATATGTAATTTATGCCCTGGAAGAGAGGTTGGGAAAATAAAATATACATTCTATTAATGTAAGTCAAACTTGTATATGGAATCTGCAGTTTTGATGTGTGAAGATTGCCTTGGGTGTGACAATTGAAGGAAAGACTTTTTTTTTAGAGTTTTATTGGTGTTTTCCTTGTAGTTCACATAGATTTTGATTTCTGATGTTATCTTTTAGGTTTTGTAAGCAAGTCCACAAGTGATCTAAACATTTTAATGATTATGCTAAATGGACTATACCTACTAAAAAGTTATTATTTATTTTGTTGATAATTTATGTTCTTATAAACTACACATTGTAAAATAAATAAGAACTTCCTGAGAAAACAGCAAGACGAGTGAGGTGTCCAGTGTGTCCTACAGAAAGGCTAGGAAAGAAAGTACACATGCTGTCAGTGTAAGTTGTATGTGTGTATGGAACACACTGCTGGCATGTGTGAAAACTGCCTTAAGTGTGGAAATTGAAGTGAAGATTTCTTTTTGTACAGTGATATAGGTATTTACATTGTAGTTCATATAAGAATTCATTTTGTTATTCTTCTTAGACTTTGTACACCAAAAAACAGTTAATGTTAAAAATTTTGTTGTTGGGGCCGGGGAGTTAGCTCAGTGGTTCCGGCGCCTGTCTTGCAAGTGCAAGGACCTAGGTTCGATCCCCGGCAACCACATACAATACTGGGTGTGGAGACTCACGCCCAGCAGCAACCAGTACCACATACCACAGTGCCGGGCATGGTGGCTCACGCCTGTAATTCCAGCACTCGGGAGGCAGAGGCAGGAGGATCGCTATGATGTGAGTTTGAGGCTGAGCTCAGGGCCAGCCTGAACCACAAAGTGAGACAATGTCTCAAAAAA
>PVIR01034793.1:0-17012 GCA_004026965.1 Petromus typicus | reverse complement strand
AAAAATCCTCCAAATTGTTCCTCCCTTCCCTAAAATAAAAGAATTAAGAATTTGCCTATTTTTCAGGCCTGCTTATAGCTTGTTTTATCCTTAATCATGTCATCAGTGGCTATTGGTAGCATCATAGAATTTGATGTCTGTTCAATTTGACCTACATGTATTTGGATTATAGAAATATACAATTTAGGTATATATATAGAAGAGTTACTGCTTTTGAGTTACAAAAACTTTGAATAATGTAGCCTAAACATTTCATAAGTACAGCATTTGATATCTTTTGAATTTGGAAACTGTGTATTTAAGCTGTAAAAATCTTACATATTATGGTAAAGAGCTTACTCCATTGTTTGTGAATATGTTTTTTTTTTTAGACAGGGTCTCGCTTTGTAGTTCAGGCTGGCCCTGAGCTCAGCCTCAAACTTACTTCACAGCAATCCTCCTGCCTCTGCCTCCCAAGTGCTGGGATTACAGGCGTGAGCCACCACGCCTGGCACTGTGATATGGGGGATCAAACCTGTGTCCTTGCGCTTCTAAGACAGGCGCCGGAACCCCTGAGCTAACTCCCCGGCCTGTGAATATGTTTTTAATTGTAAAATACTATAATGCTGTAAAATACATGAAACAAAACTGGAAAGGAGGAGAAAGGAGCAGAAGGCAAATTAATGGTTAATTTGGAGATTTTAATGTTTCTTTCTCAGTAACTGTCAGAACAAGTAGAGAATCAGCAAGGATGTGAAAGATTTGAACTCTGTCATCTTACATTAACAGTGTAGGACACCCGATCCTTTAAGGGCACTGAGCATATTGCATGCAAGCCAGGGAACAAGTCTCAGTAAACTTAAAGGAATTGAAATCATGCAGAGTATGTTCTTCAGCCACAGTGAAATTAAATTATAAATCAATAATAGAAGTAATGTAATAGAATAGCAGAATAGTAACATAATAGAATAGTACAATAATAATATAACACAGGAATAGGGATAGTGGTTTATGCCTGTCATCCCAGCACTCTGAGAAAGTGAGGCAAGGCGATCACAAGTTTGAGCCCACTCTGGATAAGTTAGTGACTTAATGAGAACCTGTCTGAAAAAAAGGGCTGGAGATGTATGTAGCTCGGTACAGAGGCCCTGGGTTCAGCCTTCTGCACCTCTAAAAAAGAGGGGAGAGGGGCTTGGGATGCAGTTTAGTGGCAGAGTCCTTGCATAGTATGTGTGAGGCCTTGGGTTCCACCCCTAATACAGTAAAAAGCATCGACAGTTACCAAAAAAGAAGAAATAAATCTTGACAATCCCATAAATTAAACAACATACTCCTTTTTGTGTGTGTGTGATACCAAGTGTTGAACAGGACCTTGCACTTCCAAGGCAAGCGTAGTGCCACTAAGCTAAATCCTTGGCCCTAACATACTCTCAAATAACTTAATGGGTTAAGAAGAAATAGGTACATATTGATGAAATAGGATTAAAAATTGTACATCAGACCCGCACTCACAAGATCAGTTGATTCTCCCATACACACCTTGGTAAGCACCACAGTTTACCACTAATCCATATCCTTAGTTCTGATTTTTTTTGTTTGTTTTGAGACAGGGTCTCACTATATAGTTTAGGCTAGCCTCAAACTCACTGTGTAGCCCAAGCTGGCCTTGAACTTGAACTCAAAGCGATCCTCCTGCCTCAGCCTTCAAGGTATTGGGATTAGAGATGTGCACCACCATGGCTGGCAACCTCTGATTTTTTAAAAAATGAAGATACCAAGATAATTTAGTTTTAGGAAAGTAGGGGCTCCCCAGTAAATGGTATGTTGAGCTGCTTGAATGTTTATATGAAAAAACTTTGATTTTGACATCACACAACACACAAAAATTCACTCAGAGCGGGTCATTGACCTACAGGCAAGACCTAAATCCATGCAATTTAAAGGTAAAACACAAGAAAAAAAGCCATGTGACCTCCAGATAGTTGGAAATTTCCTAGAACACTAAGATGAATTGTAAGAGAAAAAAAAGTACGGCCACGGATTTAGCTCAGTGATTCGGTGCCAGCCTTGCAAGTATAAGGGCCTGGTTCGATCCTGGGAAACCACATACAACAATACAAAGTATAGAGACTCATGCCCACCAGCAATCAATACCACATACCACAGTGTCAGGCATGATGGCTCACGCCTGTAATCTTAGCACTAGGAGGCAGAGGCCGGAGGATTGCTGTGAGTTTGAGGCTTGTCTGGGCTATATAGTGAGGTCAGTACCAGCTTAAACTACAGAGACCCTGTCTCAAAAAAGAAAAAAGTCATAATGAATTGTACTTCGTCAACATTAAAATCATTTGCTTATTGAAAGACACTTAAGAAAGTGAAAAGAAAAATTTTTGGTTTATGTTTATAAAACATATATCTGATGAAAGACTTGTTTGTATTCAGAATATAAAAGTAATTTTTATCACTCAAGCAACCCAATAGAAAAGCAGGCAAAAGAATGAGATATTTCAGAAAAGTTATCTAAATGGCTACTGTATAGAGATTCACAAAACCACTGATTATTGTGATGAAAACTGAAACCACAGATACACATAATACCAGAGTGGCTAAGATTAAGAACATTGATAGCACCAAGTTTCATTAGGACATAGAACAACTGGAATCCTCATAAATTGATACACATTCATTGCCTGGAGAAGTGCAAAGTGATACAGCCAGTTTAGAAAACACACTACCTATTTCTCAGAAAGTTAAGTAGGAATTTATGTGACCCAGGAATTCCACTGCTTGGTATTTATCTACTAAGACAAAGAAGGCTTGTCCATACAAAACTTGAGCATTTCTATTCATCATTCCCCAAAATAGGAAATGCCTCAAGTGTCCACCATCTAGTGACTAGATAGCAGGATGTATTGTGCTATTCTGTGTAAGATGAGGTCATCTCGTCATCTGTGCAGTAGTGTGGACTCTCGGAAACATCATTCTGTAGTGCTTCATTTGTGCATTACAGAAATTTCTTCATTTTAAAAAGTTGAGATAAGGCAGAATATTTATCAAATGAGTTCTGAAATTACTATTAAAGTGCACCACCATCAAAATGTCTTAACTTTAACTACTTTAAGGTGGTGTTATTTAGTTCCTTCTGGCTGAAGTTTAGGTTATTTTTCTGACAAATAACTATATATTAGATGTTTTTTAGTTTTGTAAGATAGGGTCTTGCTGTATAGTACAATCTGGTCTCAAATTTATGGCAGTCCTTCTTGCTCAGCCTCGAGTACTGGGATTACAGGCATGTGCCACCACTCTTGGCTCAGATATTCTTGAAGACACATTTCTTGTGCCTGTTTAGAAAGGTTTTGTAAGAAAATTAATGAATGATTAAATTACTTAATTTTGTGAGATAGGGTCTCTTATTCTTTTTAGGTTTTTTGAGACAGGGTCTCACGTAATAGTTCAGGCTGGCCCTAAGCTCAGCCTCAAACTCACATCACAGCAATCCTCCTGCCTCTGCCTTCCAATTGCTGGGATGACAGGCGTGAGCCACCACGCTTAGCACTGTGGTATGTGGTACTGATTGCTGCACACCCAGGATTGTATGTGGTTATCGAGGATCAAACCGGGTCCTTGTGCTTGCAAGACAGGCGCCGGAGGGGCCAGGGATATAGCTCAGTGGTTCCGGCTCCTGTCTTGCAAGCTCAAGGGCCCGGGTTCGATTCCCCGGTAACCACATAATGATCCTGGGCGTGGAGACTCACCCCAGCAGCAATCAGTACCACATACCACAGTGCTTGGCATGGTGGCTCATGCCTGCAATCCCAGCAATTGGAAGGCAGAGGCAGGAGGATTGCTATGATGTGAGTTTGAGGCTGAGCTCAGGGCCAGACTGAACTATAAAGCAAGACCCTATCTCAAAAAAAACCTAAAAAAAAAAAATAATAATAAAACACAGGCACTGGAACCACTGAGCTAATCCCCGGCCCGAGATAGGGTCTCTTGAACCCACTATACAGCCTAGGTTGGCCTTGAACTCATGGTGGCCCTCCTACCCCAGCCTCCTGAGTGATAGGATTATAGGCATACCCTACCATGCCCAGCTCCAAGAAGAATTTTTAGAAGTAGCATTGATATTATTGGAGATTTCTGTATGAATATATTGCCAGTGTTGATTGGGTGCTTCTTGTGTATCAAGCAATATTTTTTTCATTTTGTAGTTGAACAAACTGAGGCCCAGAGAGATCTAAAAACTTATCTGAATCATGGAGCCAATAAGTTATGCCATCCAGAACAGTCTGAATCTAGAATATAACCTCTTTCATCATGCAAAGCATGTTTCTATTTATGAATATTCTGAGGGGTATATTTATTTTCAGGTCTCCTATTTGATCATCCTCTGTGCATTACAGAAATTTCTTCATTTTAAAAAGTTGAGATAAGGCAAAATATTTATCAAATAAGTACTGAAATTACTATAGAAATGCACCACCATCAAAATGTCTAACTTCAGCAAAGACAAAGTCAACTCGAGACATTTCAATCAAATGTTTTGATAGTATTAGAGTGGGTTTATTTGTCATGTCATGTCAGTATGGGCCAGTAAAGTCCCTGTTGCCTTTAAACCTTAAGTTTTCCCAAGTAGCATAGGCAGAAGTAGAATAGTTGTCCAACTATATAAACTCTGCCGCAAAGTCATGATCTCCAGCCATGATCCAGACCTGCTGCAGATCTCTAGTCACCGAGTTTGTGGCAGTAGTTACAGCAGCCTTAGAAACAAATACAGTATTCACTTTTCTTTGTGTGTGTGGTGCTGGACTCGAACTCAGGACCTTGTGTTTGTGGCAGGTATGGTGTCACTGAGCTAAACCTTAGCCCTTCTTCCTTTTTGATCAGTCAAGGTTTATGGGAAGAATAAAGAAATGGGATATATGGATTTTGGAGTGTGGGAAATGCCCTGTAGCAGGGAATGGCAGTCCTAGAGGAAGGTGTGAGTTAAGAGACAGTGACAGGCAACCAAGCAGAGGTTAATGAGGCACTGAGGTTGGAGAGATACACACAGATGGGTGGTGCAGTCAGTGGGAGAGTGCTTGCCTAGCATGCTCAAGGCCAGGTTCTGCCTTCAGTACTGCCCCCAATTTAAGTCAAGCAAAACCAAAACACAGATGGCCACATCGCAAGCATTTTGAAGTGTGATTGATAGTGTAGATCAAGAGAAGGGAGAAGGATGAGGCAGGGATGGTTTCTGAGTTTCTCTGGAGAAAGGAGCTGAACAAGGAAGCGATTCAGTGAAAGGAGGAACTATGGAAGGATGCGGGAAAACGCAGCCAGGCCATTGGAACCGTGGGGTTGGCTGTGCCTGTGCAGCTCCCCAGTGTCGGTTTTGTCGGTCTGCGGCTCTGGAGGACAGCCTGAGCCACTGCGGTCTGCCTGAGATTGAAATGCTACCCCTGGGGACTGAGCAGGTGACGCACAGCAGGAAGTGTCAGTGGCAGAAACTGACAAGAGAAATGAAACCCAAGCCACCTGTGGAGGAATGGGCAGAGGACGTTCAAGGGGAAAGAGGAGGAAGGTAACCAGAGGATAGTGGTGTAGTTCAGAGACCGAGGGGAGCGGAGCTTCCAAATGAATACCAGACAGTGCCGCGGGACTTTCTTAAGGTCAGACCTAAAGAACATTTATTGCTTGATTTAAAAAGGAGGAGGAGCAGTTCTGGGCTTTGAGAAACCTCACAGGCTTGATGAGAGCCGACATCGGCAGGTAGCAAGCTGAGTGGAAGTGGAGGTGGTAGACAGAGACCATGTGCCAGAGCTTTGGTCTCTGTTAACTTGTGAGTCGCTTTTTTTTCATTTGAGGTTCTGAATCAGCAGGACAGGGTCGACCCCCAGCTTGTGCTTTTCCTGCAGCCTCCCGCTCAGTGGGGTGCTACAACGCTAAGGACACCTTGAGCACTCTAACAAACTCACAAGGATGCTGTAGAATATCTTTAAGTGTCCAGGACAACATGCTAACATCTTTTGGAGGCCACATTTGTTAGATCCCTGTGTTCCTTCTGGTGATGTCGTTTCTCTGTGAAGCTATATTTTCAGTACTTGGTCTGAAAACTTGGTAGAAAACTTTTCCCACCTGAAAATCAGTGTGGAACAGACATGAGGCTATTGGTGTTCGTCTGACTCCAAGGTTTTGAAGGTTGAGCGATGTCTAGGAGGACCTAAATTGTTAAGGATTAAAAACTATGTGATTATGCCTTTTTTTTTTTTTAGGTTTTTTGAGGCAGGGTCTCGCTTTGTGGTTCAGGCTGGCCCTGAGCTCAGCCTCAAACTCACATCACAGCAATCCTCCTGCCTCTGCCTCCCCAGTGCTGGAATTACAGGCGTGAGCCACCACGCCCGGCACTGTGGTATGTGGTACTGGTTGCTGCTGGGCGTGAGTCTCCACGCCCAGTATGGTATGTGGTTACCGGGGATCGGACCCGGGTCCTTGCGCTTACAAGACAGGCACTGGAACCACTGAGCTAACTCCCCGGCCCGATTATGCCTTTTTTACTTAACAGAAGTAACTATTAGATATTTCTTCTGGCTTGAGAGTATCATGGAAAAACTATAGAAACACTTATGGTTCTATGAGCCTGGGAAATTTGGAACCATTGAGACACACTTTCCTCATAGAAACCTGTGTGGAGGCCCACAGAGTGGAAAAGTTGGGGAGGGAGGAGGATTGATTGTAAAATACTGTGGTATGTATTGTGGAAGGGACCGCCCTTGGAGAAGCTGACACTGAAGACAGAAAATAAAGGAGAAGACCTAAGAATATAGCTGGGAAGCAATGAGACTTGCATGACTGAGAGCCTGCTGCTCTAAACACTGCCCTCAGAGCAGCGCCTTGTATCACTGGGAAGAAAGCATACCCTGAGCTAGCTCCAGATTTACTGAACCCAAATACACATTTTTAACAATGTCCCCAGGTGATTTGTACATACATTAAAATGCTAGTGGGCCTATGGGAGACAAGCTCAACTTTCATAGGTGAAAGAGCAGCTCTCTGGGCCAGGGATTTAGCTCAGTGGTTCTGGCCCCTGTCTTGCAAGCTCAAGGACCCGGATTCGATCACCGGTAACCACATACCATACTGGGCGTGGAGACTCATGCCCAGCAGCAACCAGTACCACATACCACAGTGCCGGGCGTGGTGGCTCACGCCTGTAATCCCAGCACTGGGGAGGCAGAGGCAGGAGGATTGCTGTGATGTGAGTTTGAGGCTGAGCTCAGGGCCAGCCTGAACCACAAAGTGAGACCCTGTCTCAAAAAAAAAATTTTTAAAAAAAAAGAAAGAGAAGCTCTCTGTCTGGTGCAGCATTGTACTGTGTGCTCAGCCATTCCAGCTGAGGGAAGCAAACGATGAAAGTCATGAATTTAGCCAGTGTGAAACCTAAGGGTCAGAAGATGAGG
The DNA here is from genome assembly GCA_004026965.1 of Petromus typicus. NCBI lineage: Eukaryota > Metazoa > Chordata > Mammalia > Rodentia > Petromuridae > Petromus > Petromus typicus. The sequence goes on along the minus strand of PVIR01034793.1, from coordinate 9,594 downwards.
AGGTTTCATCTGGTTGTCTTCCATATCATGGATGAGTAGAAAACATCTCCATCTCCTGAATTAGAAAGCTGAGTCAGCCAGGCATGGTGGAGGACTGCCTCAACGTGAAAAAGAGCCATGGATGCAGCTTGGTGAAAAGTGGGAACATAGGTAAGTTGGGGTTAAAACAAAGGCTGGCAGAGGTGAGTCATGGAGGTTTGAAATAGCCGTTTTGGGGAAGATCAGCAAATCTGATGAGGAACATGGAAATTGCCAAGAAGTTCTGATGATCACATTGAGGTCAGGGACAACTTTTACTTTTGTCAGTCTGCAGGGTTATAACTTTTTCCAGTGGTGATAAGTAGCTTGGCTGAGGGACCTACAAAGATGGGATTGTGAGTTTGCAGATTGAGGTTAAAAGTGATAATCTGTCTGGATGTGGAAATGGCCACAGGTGGGCAAGATGAGGATGGGGGGAGCCCTCTCGGGGGCTGATGGAAGGCAAGAGGCACCGTGCCCTTGCTTTTATCTGGGAGAAGCAGGGAAATTTCTCTCACCCGTGGTACAGGGTGAACAGGACCTTGTGATGACTTAGCAGGAATGGAGTTTCAGTTGGGGATGACTTAGGATTCTAGAGTGAGAATTCTAGAATCTGCATTCTAGAATCTGTATTCTAGAATTCTAGAACAGAGAATCTGCATTCTGCATTCTCTGTTACCAAGGTATTGGCCTCCAGTGGACATTCTTTGAATGGAGCTCAGGTACATTCTGAGTCATTGGCTCAGACTTAGCACTGTGGTTATGGTTATGGTTTGGGAGGTCTTCTGAGTCATCAGGTACCAAATCTTACATGGAAATGGCCAAAAGGTGGGTGTATGCAAACTATAGACATTTCACCAGTAATGTGGATCCCTTGGTTCCAGCTGTTAGAAGTGTGATCCACCAACAGACTGGGACAGAATTGGAATCAAGCTTTTCCTTTCCATGCCAGCTAGTTTGGTGCTAGTCTGTGTACGTGACAGCAGTTTGGCCACTGTGTGTGGTGTCAGCATTGCATGTTGAAAACATACAAGCAAGGGAGTGTCTCTCACCAGGGCTTCCACAAAAATTCTGAGTTCAGCCTGTTGCCTTGACAGACTTGGCCTTTTCTTCTTTATTTTTCTTGTGCTTTTGCGGTATAAGGGACTCAACCCATTGACCAACATCTCTAGTTCCCTCACTTTTAAAAAAATATCTTTATAAAGTTTGCCCAGGCTGAGCTTGGACTTAGGATCTGACTGCCTCCCAGAGTGCTGATACTGCAGGTGTGTGCCACGTGAAGGCCATGTAGAGAAGAGGCTTAGGACAGGGTCGGATGTCCCAATAGTCCTGGACTCAGCCAGGCTATTCCTCCTCCTCCAGTGTTAGCGAGGGGGACAGTTGGAGACTGAAGATTCTCTGAGATCATGGAGATTACAGTTGCCAAGCTGCTTGGCACCACAGCAGGCACTCCATGGTGAAGACATTAGAGACGAAGAAGAAGTACCTTTTTTTTTTTTTTTTTGAGACAGTCTTGTGGTATGGTTGAGGCTGGCCTTGAACTCACTGTGTAGCCCAAGCTGGCCGTAGACTGCAGTGATCCTTCCAAATCAGCCCATCTAGGACTACAGCTGTGCACCCCGCATCTGGCTCTCCTGTGTTTCTTGTTTGCTCAGTCCCTGCCCTTTCCAGGGCCTTGGGGGTTCTCTGTGGCCCCTCGTGGTTGCACATAGCTGATGTTGGTATCTCAGGGAACTGTGCTCAGCGCTTATCTATGCCAGTGTGCCACCTTGCACGTAGCAAACTGTCGCTGTTTCTGGATGAGCACAGAGGGTTAAGTCACTTGGCAGTGACAGTGGCTGTAAGTGGCGTGGATTCCTCGCCCGTGTGGTTACTCTCTGTGCACTTCCTTGTACTTCACTGTCCTTTCGGGAACAGGGAAATCACTTGTGCAGGTTGGAAAAACATGTGATGACGAGGCCCTACATGTAGCTGCTATGACCCTGGTGCCCCAGAGTGTGTCTTCCTGTGCCCAGCCTCTGTCCTGTCCCCAGCTGCACTGCTTCCAACCACTGGGGCCACTCTTGTTTAAACACTTGATCCCAGGTGGTCAGCCTCATTCCTCCCAGGTGTCCTCAGAAGTGGACCCGGGCTCCATGAGTCCCTTCCTGTTTGCAGTAGCTTTGAGCACAGCAGCTGTTCTAGTTCATGGTCCACCAAAATCCCTAGGTCTTTTTTTTTTTTTTCCTTAAAGATGACAGTTCTTCCAGAATGCCTTAACTGTGTTGTATAGTTGACCCTGACAATTGAGAATAGTGCCGGTCCCCTAGGGGTTGTAAGGATTAAATGAATGAATATATCACCCCAAACATGGTGACCTGTACATAGCAGTACCTCAGTCGGTGCTGGTTGTTGCTTATATGCTTTGTTGGGTTGGTTCTTGCCAGTTTAAAGTTAAGATTTACTTTAGTGGCATTAGAGTTCGTTGTGGTGATTCTAGTTCTGGTCTCCCCTCCCTCCTTCTGGGGCCATTGCTTCCACCATTGCACCCTTTTCTTCAGCTGTCAGATTTGCTCAGATGTCTTCCCTTCCTCCCTCAGGTCCAGCCGACACCTCTGTAAGTGATTTCCCGTTTCCCGCCCTTTCCTCGTCCTCTTCCTGCATACGTTGCGTTGTCGCACTGTATGTGGACGTGGCTGTCCTGCCCTGCTCCTGCTGGATATCTGTCCCTCGAGGCAGTTACCCTTCCTTCTGCTCATCCCGTATCCTGGCCAGTGCTGACACTTGGTCCGTGCCTGTGAGTGACCATGTGGATATTGTTCAGGTTTAAGTTTTCAAGTGGATTTTTCCCCTTTTCTCCCTTCGCCAGGCCCTGCCGCTGTCCCCCCTTCCCATTGCTGTAGACTGCCCTGTGCTTCCTGATCCCGCTGCCCTTTACTCTGACTCCTGTCTCTCACTTGTGTGTCCATAACCTCTTCTTTCGAGTCATCCTTCGTCTTCTGCAAGTAGCCCAGGGATGTTTATGAAATTGAGATACTGTTACTTTATTACAATTCCCAGCCCTGTATTCTCGGCCCTTTGCCAATCAGAATGGAGTGCTCATTTAAAAGGGCAGGACGCCAGGCTCTAGGCTCTGTGTACAGATCCCCAACTCCAAGTGTGGGGCTTGGGACCGCTGTTTTAGGGAGGAGCTCGTGCCCAGCCAGTTCCGGCCTGCAAGGTGAGCACCTCCCGCTGCCACCTGCTCCCCTGCCCTGCCGCGGCCCCAGCGCACAGGTGCTGTGGTGTTTCCTCTGGGTGTCTTCTCGGTCTCTGCTTGGACAGCTCTTTGTTCCCTCTAGTACTTGGGATCTTCCCCTGCCCCAGCAGACTTCTGTTTTTGTCCTTCAGAGTCCTGCTCACTTGTTCTGAAGTCTGCGGGCGCCCCACTCCCACGACAGTGACTCATGTCTTTATAGCGGGCACTAGAAGGCCCTAAGTTCTTATGGTGTTTGTTACCCAGATGCATGTGCTCCGTAGCTATGAACGAACCTCTGCTTGGTTTCTGTGGTCAGTTCTTTTCCAGAGCAACTGCTGACGCGGGAGGTGGCAGCTAACCTGCTACCAAATTGTAGTTCTCTCAGCTGTGAGTCTGTTTTTAAATAATTCACTTCAAAAAGGAAAACTTAAAAAACAACAGAAGCTCACGGCCTCTCCTTCATATTGAAGCCTGCGAGTGCTGGAAATAAACGCCTGTGGACTCCAAAGAGGTATTACAGGCCTCTTCCTTCCTTTTATTCTCAGAGGGAAAAACACATTTATGGTGTTTCCTATCTTAAGAACATCCTTGAACATGTATATTTTCATATCAGAGAGGAAGAAAGGTAGTATTCAGTTGTTTTGCTAATATTGAATAGGTTTTCCTCATGGGAAGTTGCAGTTTTTAAAGTTGGGGTGTCTCTGAGATGGCCTAGGAACGTGGCCTCAGAGTTACATGCGTGAACTGTGTTGTCTCCCTTTCAGGCTTTCTAGTTCGGGGTTTATTTGTCCATTTGTATGCTTTCACAACTAAAATCAAGGCCTGCCACCTTCCTCCGGCTGGCGTTGGTGAGTCCATGGAGTGGAAGGTTCAGTGCAGGCTGAGTGGCACACGAGCCTCCTTCCCTCTCCCTGCTAATCTCCATCCTGAGGCCCTGACAGAAGAGGGAGCACTAAAAGGCTGGCCTGGTGATGGCTGTGGGGACACAGAGCCTCCTGGCATCTGGGAGGGAAAGCTGGAGGAGCTGGGCGTGGCCTGCTTCCTCCAGCAGACCCCTCCTGGCAGCACTTTGAGCTGTGAACTCCGAGGTTCCTGCCGGGTTACAGCGCCTGTGGTCCAGTCACCTTCCAAATGAACAGGCGAGACTTCAGGGCGACCTTCCAGATCTAAACTGTAACACTGCTCTTGGAAACATGTTCAGATGCAGGTAGTTGAGCTGTGTCAGGATTCAGAAAACTTACTGCGTGGAGCGTGGCAGCACACACCTGTAATCCCAGTCCAGGGGTCTGAGGCGGGAGGATCACCCAGGGTTTAAGGCCAGACTAGACTATACATGGAGACCCTGTCTCAACCAAGAGAAAACATAATGCAATTTAATGAATTTTATTTAATTAAATTAAAACTTTTTGAAACTTTGAAAGTTTGAAACTTCTATTATGTCCTATTTTTTAAAAATCTCACTTGGAGTTGTTATGTACAGCGTCTCAGGTCCCCCTGTGCCTCCGGGGTACTCAGGTTCTTGACTGCCCTCAGTTACCCTTCCTACCCGACTCATGCTGTCAACACTCCTTCTTGTTCCTCCAGGGCCGGGTCATGGTCACCTGACTTTGTGACTTACTTAGCGTTGGCCTCACCTTTCTCTTCTTCCCACCTGCCCGGTGCGCTACAGTGGTCTTCTGCCCTCAGAAGCTGCTTAGGTCTTTGTCCTCCCTCCCTGCAGTCCAGCTGGGGTGCATTACCTGGCTTGTGAACCAGGTTGCTGGCATCCACCTGCCTGAGCTTTGAGACACGCATTAGCCTTTTCAGCTTTCATTTCCTTAACAGTTAAGCCAGGTGTGTCAGGCGAGTTATTACACAGAGATCGCTGAGCATAGTGTTTGGCAAATAGTAAACACCCAATAAATGTCAGTGGTGAGTGAAACTCGGGTTATTGCCGTTGTTAGTTTTCGTTCAAGCAGAATGGGAGCCGCTCTTCCCAAAGCTTCAAGCAGAAGTGTTTCCTGCCTTGGCTTAGCAGGCCTCGCTGCCCAGTGCGACTCTTCTCTCAGGACTCGTGGCCCTGCTTACTTGGCCCAGCCTCCCTCCTCCCTGGCTGGCTCTTGTCTTCCACACTGCACAACCAAAGCAGCCACCACCCTTAACCAGCACCTCTGTCCCAATAGGGTATAGCCGGCCTGCTGAGAGGGCAGCACCTTGGAACTGACTTCTGCCCTAAAGGTGTCCTAAAACATTTGTTCACTGTTGTCTAGAGCCTGACTCAGTCTTCTTTCGTAGCTTGTGGAAAAAATAACTTCCTGGTACTGAACATTGCATTCCATGTTTATTGAATCACATTTTGTAATAGGTGAAAGCAAGAGACTTGGTCTCCTTCTACCACTGTGGCCCTGCCTAGTCCTGGACATCTGTATCTCGAGACGGATTTGTTAGGTGGCTGCATGGAGAGCACGGGGTGCACTGGGGAAGGGTTTTCCCTTTCTTCTCCACATCAGCAGTGCTAGTGCCAGGTACTCAGAGGAGCCAGCTTGGCATACAGGCGAGCAGGCTGTAGGGAGAAGCTCGAGTCTACAGTTTTCCTCCCCTTCTTAGCTTGTCATGACTTCCTTAGATCACTGCCCTGTTAAATCTGTAGCTTCTTGTGGTTGTCAGTGTGCCTTGTGAGCCTTTCTCTGGCAGCTGGTCACACAGTTACTTGGGGTCACCATTCATAGAACAGTCTTACACTCCAGGTCTCATACCATCTCCTGGCATCGCCAGTCTCCAATGCTGGTAGAAGCCTTGAGTTAGAAAAAAATGAAGACACACTGCAAGGTCACCAAGAAATCTGCTCTTATAGAGAGCAAGTCGGGATGCCTAAGGCAACCAGATTGTCTTCTTTTTAGAGATACAGGTCTAAGCTGTGTGTGGTAGTACATATCTTTAATCCTAATTTGCCCAGGTTGAGCAGTTTATGTGCTAAAAGAAAAAGGCTGGGAATGTAGCTTAGTCTGAAGGCCATGAATTCAATCCTCAGTACCACAAAGGAGAAAAATATAAAAGTTGAATATGCTTCCTCATCCCGAGATAGAACCACTGAGTCACTGTTTTTCTGATCAGCTGAAGATGAATTTTAAAATTTAGCATTTGTCATTTACCTTAATATGTAATGGAAGAATGTTGAACATTTGATAGATACATGTGGATCCACTGACTTTAATACATGGAGAAGTAAGGGGTTTTAAGAATAAGTGGCAATGCTGAATATCTTTGTTTTCTTCCCTGGGAGGTTTTGGGTCTCCCTATGTAGCTCAGGCTGGCTTTGAACTTACTATGTAGTCCAGGCTGGCCTCAGACTCACAAACGATGATCTCCTTGGGGATGGTTTTAAATCAGCCTTGCCACTTGAGTTGATCATGAGGCACAGGAACCTACAGGATGTAATTGATTTTGTGCTGGGTGAGCAAAAGCATGGCTTTCTTTCTGATATAAAGAGAAGTTTGGGCTGGGTGTGGCAGTGCACAGCTGTAATCCCAGCACTTGAGAGGCTGAGGCAGGGGTATTGCCATGAATTTAAAGCCAGCGTAGGCGACATAATGAGTTCAAGGGCAGCCTGCACTACACAAAGTGAAATCTTGTCTCAAAAGAGAGGAGAGGGTGTTGTCACATACTAATTTGTTCTTTAGTCTTTTTAAAAATCATAAACATTAACTGAATTGATATTTGGAGTTAGTCATCTAAATTGTCCTAATCCTCAATGAGGGTGGAGCTCATTGATAGAGCATTTGTATAGCATGTATGAAACCCTGGGTTTCAGTCTTTGTACTGCAAATAAATTAATGAGTGAATGATGTTAATCTTTATTGATGGCTTTCAGAAATACATCAGATAGTTTTCTGGAGAAGGACATCTCTCTGGTATGGGACATGGGTGTTCTGAGCAGGGAAAGATAAGAGACTCTCCACAGAGCAAGCTAGAAACTCTCCTGAGAGTATGTGAAGATGCAGCGATGGGGCTTGATCTCCTGACCTTTGCTGTGCCAAGCAAGGTGCTGGCTTGTGGCCACAGCTGTGCTGCTCCCCGACCTCCACTGCTGGGCCTCTGTCACTGCTCAGCCAAAGTTCTCAGGCCCTGGGCTATCCCCACCTTCCTGTTTCCTTGTAAGGGTCAGTATGAAATAGCTTTGCAGTAAGAGAGAAGAGTGTAAGTATAAGTCAGAGCAGCCAAAATTCAGGGCTGCATTGTATACACTGCTGTTCTGCCTTAGGTCCACACACAGACGTTAAAAATCATTGTTGTTATTGCAGGCCATGGTTGCTTGTTACCCAGGCAATGGAACAGGCTATGTTCGTCATGTGGATAATCCAAATGGAGACGGAAGATGTGTGACATGTATATATTATCTAAATAAAGACTGGGATGCCAAGGTAGGCAGCTCAATCGAGCATTTATATCTTTTTCTCATAGATACCCTTTTCTCACAAATATTAAGATTCATACTTCTAATATTAGATGAGACTATCTTTAACACTTTGAAAAATTAAATTCTCTCAGACCTATTTCAGTCCAAGTTATTGGGATAGGCCTTTATTAAATAAATGCATACATACTTACATACATATGTACTGACTGAGCTGGGTGTGGTGGTGCATGCCTGTAATCCTCGCACTTGGGAGGCTGAGGTGGGAGGCTGTGGTAGGAGGATCACCTTGAGTTATTGGGATAGGCCTTTATTAAATAAATGCATACATACTTACATACATATGTACTGACTGAGCTGGGTGTAGTGGTGCATGCCTGTAATCCTCGCACTTGGGAGGCTGAGGAGGGAGGCTGGGGTAGGAGGATCACCTTGAGTTTGGGGTTAGCCTGGGCTAGTGAGTTGCAAGACCAACATGAACCATATAGCAAGACCTTGTCTCATAGATAGGCAGAACAATATTTGAAGACAAATACAGCGCCATCATACTTTAAACAAACAACTAATGTGTCACGTACAGCATATGTGAGACACCTGAGGGTAACAATATGGTATACACTTAAAAATTTAGAAGGGTAGGTCTCATGTTCAGTGTTCTAACCATCAAAAAAAGAGAGGGGGACAGGACATAGGGAACTTTGGAAGGTGACAGTATGCTTTTCATTTTGATATGGTAATTGGTGGTATCACAAGCCTGTCCATATGTCCAAGCACATCAAATTATTATCTACACTAAATATGACCCTTTTTTGATCTTTTAATTAATTATGCCTCAATAAAACTATGTGAAAGTACTAGTATATTGGAAAAATATATTCATTTATTCCAGGTATTGAAAGGTCTGTCTGAAATTTTAACTTTTAACAAAAATGACCTTACTAAAATAACTTCCTTTTAGTAGTGCTAATAAAAATACCTCTGAGAGAGCCAGAGATTTAGCTCAGTGGTTCTGGCACCTGCCTAGCAAGCACAAGTGTAAGGTTCCAAGTTCGATCCCCAGTAACCACACATCACAATACTGGGCATAGTGGCTCATACCTGTAATCCCACATTCAGGAGGCAGAGGCAGGAGGATAGCTGTGAGTTCAAGGCTGGCTTGGTCTGCGTAGTGATTTCGGGACCAGCCTGAACTACAAAGCAAGACCCTGTCTCAAAAACTTGAAAAAACAAAAACCAAAAAACACTTCTGAGAGCAGATATTTTCTAATGGCTTTTCTTTTCTAAAGGCTTTTAATAGAGCCCATCAGTAAGTAGTTGTTATGGTTTATTTGCTATTTTTTCTTTGTATTTTCATAGAGATGTTACATGCCATTGGGTTGTGGAAAATTGAGGCTGGATTCTGTCTTTTCTTCATTCTGGGAAAACAAAAAGTTTTTTGACACTGACTAAACCTGTAAAGCCAGTTTGAATATATAGTATACATAATCTCTTGTTTTAAAACTGTGTTCTTTTAATATTAACGTAAGTTCCAATAAATGATGTTTAAAAGTAAGTCTAATATTATTGCCACACAGGCTGATGGTTGTAGTTAGTGTTTGTTTGATTTATCTTTTGTTTTTTGGTGGTACTGGGAACTTGGGCCCTTGTGCTTCCAGGTAGATGCAGTACAACTTGAACTAAATCCCCTGCCCATGTGTTTAGTTTATTTGAATCTGAAATAAAACAATCATATGGCTCGAGTGAACATGGTGATAGCTTAGTAGATTCTCACGAAGTGAACACATTCCAGCAGGCTGAATTTTTAAAAATCAAATAAATTTTAAAACACAGTTCTCTTACCTGCAATACGTGAGTAGAAAATGTCTGCATCCCATGAATGCAGAGGTGGATTCCCCCCTTTAGAAGTGTTTAAATTGAGAATGAGCTCACGCTGTTTTCTAGGGAGCTTATAACTCTGGTTCAAAGA
>PVIR01034792.1:0-16941 GCA_004026965.1 Petromus typicus | reverse complement strand
AGCACTCGGGAGGCAGAGGCAGGAGGATTGTGATGTGAGTTTGAGGCTGAGCTGAGGGCCAGCCTGAACCACAAAGCGAGACCCTGTCTCCAAAAACCTAAAAAAAAAATAAATAAATAAAAATTTAAAAAAATAAAAATAAAATCACATCCGGAGTTAAGACAAAAAAAAATTAAATGCCTGTGATCTGGCGAAAGATGCTTCCAGCTGCCTCATCTACACTTCTACCTACATCTCGTTAGAGGACTATGGGATAGAGTCAGGAGGAGCAGAGAGAAGAGACAAACTCAGCCCTCCAGTGGACAAGGTAACGATGTGCATATAAAATGTCAAATAAGTAGAAGGAAAATGTTAGAAAGCTGGCAAGTGCCTATGTCCAGCTGTAGCAGATTCCATACTGCATCAGCACGACATAGCAATGGTCCTCACACCGAGCATCCCAGGGGCACTTTGGGGGGAATAATATGCACAGATTTATTTTCCAAGGATGTAAAACCCCAGGATTTGAAAAGCCTGGAGTGAAAGTGGGACAGAACAGTAAAGGAAAGAGGCAGACGCATGAACTATTGTGCGCAGGTCCAAACTTTCCTTCACACCTCGGCCAGCCTGGGGCACAGGGACCTTCTGAGCCAAGATGGCACAGCTGTCTGCATACTGACATGATCCACTTTGTCAGTTCCCAAGAACACTGACCTTCTCCCCGGAGACTTCCAGGAATCAATTAATACTAAACGCTTGTCAGGGCCTTTGCCAATGGGAAGGATTTGTTTAATCTGAAAGACCAGAGTAAGCACAAATAGAGGCTTTTGACTTTATTTTATAGCTGCTCTGTCTGACGACCTTGCCATGTGGTGTGGAAATGACCTTTTCCTATAAAAGGAAGGCAGGTTATACACTTGCTCGCGTATGTCCAGATACTTGATGTATCTGCAATTTATATTAAGATATGGTGTGAACTCTTAGGTGAGACCAATTCTACTACTTCTTCCAAGAAATATCTTCAGTATCTGCAAGAAGCCCTGACCACATGTAGCCATTCCTGGGGGTTAGAGTGGAACAGCTGAGATAAAGAGCCATCATCGCTCTGGTTTTCAGAGAAGGCACCTGGAGCTCGTCACAGCAAGGTCGGAGGGAGCAGTCCGCAGGCTTCTCTTGTTTCTGATGCTGCCTTTAAGTCCAGACAGTTTCAGAAGCCACCTCAGCTTTGACCACAAGCTGGAAGGACTTCTAGGACTTACTGTGACTGATGCACTCACAGCTCGGTTTATTACAAGAAAAGGATTAGAATCAGGCAAGGGAGCATCATGTGCTGGGTCCGGGAGGGCTCTATGCATGGAACTGCTGAGGAGACAGCGGCCACACGTGACAAGGCATGGTCAGCCGTGTGCAGCAGTGCCCATTTGTGATCCCAGCACTCTGGAGGCTGAAGCAAAAAGGACAGAAGTTTGAGCACAGCCTAGTGACTTAACAGAACTTGTATGAAAAGTGTTTTTTTTTTTTTAAATTTTTAAAGGGGAGCCAACCAAAGGTCATGGATTCAATCCCCAACACCCAAACCCAATGCACAGGGAACATGGCCAACCTGGAAAGCTGATTGTCTGTTCAGAGCTTTTTCTGGGGCTTCACCACATATGGAGGATGAACTGAATAATCAGCCAAGAGGATGAACTTTACCCCTACATTCCTTCTTCTGCCTGACAGCCCCAGCAGTGACCCGGTAGCCCAGAGGGTCAGCTGTGCTCACCAAGGACAGCAAAGACACACCCATCGCTCCATTCTCAGGAAATTCTAAAGTTTAGAGGCTACCTCCAGGAGCAAGGGACAAAGACCACACTTCTTTTTATTGGCCATTCCTGAGAGAGAAGAAAGAGACCCCCAATAGTTCTGCTTGGGGCGTTTAGTAGAGAGTGAAGCCATCCGAGCAGTGGTGTCCGGGGGATGCGCTGACACTGGAATCAGGGGCTTGTGACCTGCACCCAAGTCCACCCTGGCTCATCATTTCCCAGGACAAGAGTCTAGATCTTGATCACTTCCCTCTTCTCTTGCATATATGAGAGGCTCCCTTCTCTGTTCAAGATTCTTATCAAACTGCACATTCTTTGCCAAGTGTGATTAAAACATAATGGCAAGCCCCTTTCATTGCTGTTGTGAATGCAAAATGTTATGCCAGTTTGGAAGACAGTAAGTAGTATATTTTTTTTAAAATAAAACATCTTATAAAATCTAGTAATCATGCTCATCAGTATTTACCCAAACAAAAGTAGGAAACTTAGGTCAACACAAAAATGTACGCGTGAGTATTTACAATAGCTTTATTATAACTGCCAAAACTGGAAGTAACCAACATGTCCTTCAGTAGGTGAATGATAGACTGGTGCAGCCAGATAGCGCAACACTATTCAGTACCAGAGAGAAAACAACGTTTAGTCCATGAAAAGACTCAGACGAATCTTAAATGCACATTACTAAGTAAAAGAGCCAATAGGAAAAAGCCATATGCTGTATGATTCCAGCTACATGACATCCTGGGTAAGGATAGAACTTTGGAGACAGGGGAAAGGTCAGGAGTGAGGGAGAAAGGAATGAACAGGTGGGCAGCAGAGGACGTTGAGGTCAGCGAAACCGTCTGCGTGAAGCCTTGATGTCGGACACATGTCGTTCTGCATTTATCTAAACCCACAGACTGTGCAGCACTGAGAGGGAACCCAGATGTAAACTGCGGACTCAGGGTAACCACAATGACCCGGGAGGTGTGTTCGGTACAGTGAGCGGAGGACCGTGGCGCAGGAGCTGAGAGGCAGACACAGCATCTACCTCCTCTTCATTCTCATTGTCAATCAGAACCTGCTCTAAAAATCAAGTTTATGACCTAACCGTGGCTGCAGGTTCTTTGATGCTCTTCCTCCGGGAAGGCAGACCGTCCGGTGTCGCCCCCACTGAATCTGGGTGCTCTTGAGACTGTGTGGCTTCCAGACCTCTCAGAAAGAAAATCTGCTGCCAGTTTGTTTCCTGGGACTCTTGTCGTTAGACCCTTAAGCTCCCTTGGAGGAAGTCCCACTGCCCCAAGTCACCATGCTGTGCAGAGGCCCAGGCCACCTGGAGATGCCACGTGTGGGCTTTCCAGCCTCAGCCCCAATGGAGGTCACGGTGGACGCCATGGCCACCTCTGACACAGGAGCACGAAGGCCTCAGGAAGATTCCAGGGAAGCCAGCCGGGACAGAGCAGAGCAAGCGTCCTGCTGTGTCAAGGCCAAAACTCCAGGACACATAGAGGCCATGACCCGCAGGTAACGATCATTTTATGCCACTAGAATTGGGGTCATTTGTTATACAGTAAGGATTCCTTTTTTTTTTAGTTTTTTGAGACAGGATCTCACTTTGTAGTTCAGGCTGGCCCTGAGCTCAGCCTTGAACTCACAGCAATCCTCCTGCATCTGGCTCCCAAGTGCTGGGATGACAGGTATGAGCCACCACGCCCAGAGAGATATCTTAAACATTGAGGATATGATGCGGTGCGCCAGAGCCCAACCACTTGATCCCCCACTTACCACCTCTGCAGCTTTGTGTGAGCTATTTCATCTTCTTGTGGCCTGTTTCTTATGTTTAAATTGTGGCTACTATTTGTATCCACCTCAGTAGGGTTACGGGGAACAATAAGCAGCTTATCAAAGAGCATCACGTGGTGCCCAGGAGACGTTCTGTGTACAGCAGCTGTTTCTGTCCCACACAGCCCAAGGTGACTCTCCCCAGTTGATCCCTTTTCTGGCACCGCTCATCTCTGCCTCTGGACAACTCCTGGCTAGTTTTCTGACTCTGACGGGGTTGCTGGTATCTAGAAGGCAGGAGCCAGCTTGCACCCGGTCCAAACGTGATGAGCACAGAGCTCTGCACAGAATAGAAGTGGATGTTGACTAAGAGAAGGATTCTGTAATGACCAGTTGTCTCTTGGTGCTCAGAGCTACCAAACGAGCTCTGTAGAGTAGTGATGCTGCATCCCAGGTGTGGTGTGCACAAGATCAGCCCTTTCCCGGATGCTTCACCTGCTCTAGCACGCTGCTCATTTACTCTCTGGTGTCCAGTATCCTTGGAAGGATTTAGTCTGACGAATTCCTTTCACTCTCAGTGTCAAGTGTGCTTACACCCCTAATTGCATTTCCTGGTAAAAGGCTGTTTAGATAGGCAATCCCCACGTGCAGAAATTTCTGGCATTACTCAGTGTTGACATGGGCTGGGGAAAATTGTCGCTGCCTTAGAATGCTGATGTGAGAAATATCTTGATCCAAGAATTTTGGAAAGTAAATTGCCAATATATATTGAAAGTCTTAAAAATGCATACCTTACTTTGAGAATTTGTTCTAAAGAAATAAGTTGTATAGGAGCAAAACGGCTCAGTGGATGGATGGAAATTGACTACAGCAAGATCTGTAATAGCAAAGAAAAATCAGATAGAGCCATAGAGGCTGGTTAAATGTACTATGATCCACGCAGCAGTGGCATTCTATCCCTTCATTTAACAAGTATTTATCAAGAGCCTGCTTTGTGCTGGGCATTGTTCCAGAAATGGGAGAAACGCAGTGGACTAAACACAGAAATCCAGCTCTCGTGGGCTCACTTGTGTGGGCAGCAAGGGCAACAAACACAGTACATTTTTCATAAAAGTACAACCTCTGGTCCTTTGGAAGATGTTCTTGGACAGCAGTGAAAAACAAAGCAGGGCAGAAAGATGGAAAATGTTGGGGGGTACTAGGTGGGGTATTTGGGTAATGGCTCATTAAGAAATATTAAAAATAAAGTAAGTTTGGCCTAAACTTTTCTTTGTACTTGGGTGATAAAGTTTGGCCCAAAGGAACCTCCATGCATTGGAAACAGTACTTTCGCTTGAAATGTAAATAAATTACAATGTCAAGGTATAATGTTGTAACCAAGACACTGACTCTTAGCCAATCACAGTAGTCAGGTTTCAGCCAATCATGGCCAAGATCAGACCATGTCCTATATGACACAAATGCTAGTTGCAGCCAATCAGGTTGTTCCTACACTTTGCTCTCTTTTCTCTGGCTATGAATATATCCTGCCGGTGTGGTGGCGTGAGAGCACGTAGAGCCATCACCGATCTGCTCCAGTTCCAGATCCTTTTTCTTCCTCAGGTAAACATGAATTTAACTGGTCTCAGTCTTCCTTCTGACAAAAGGCGTCATAAAAATCTGAAAGGAGCAAGAGAGAGAACTGCGGCTATTCAGGGAGGCCGTTCTAGAGAGAAGAGACTGCAAGAGGTGGGCAGCTGGAAGGAGCAACAGGGGACTCACTCAAGGGACCCAGAGTGAGCAGGGGAAAGAGCAGCAGGTCGGGGGCAGCCAGACCACTCAGGGCCTTTGGTCTGGAGAGCAAGGATTTCAGAATTTACTCTGAGGAGAGGGGACAGCAACGCGGCCACAGAGGAGGCTGAGCTTGACACAGTCTCCTCCAGGCATTCAGAGGACACTGGCTACTGTGCTGAGGACACTTTTAAAGGAAAACATCATCAGGTCACCCATGAGGAACACCACATTGCAAACTGGTGTTCACGGCATCTTAGACCAGGGTAGACAGGGTGGCCAACGTCTAGCTGTATTGTGAAGGCAGGAAGACCTGCCACCTTAGTGGATACAGGTGTGATGGAAAGACAGAAATCAAAAGAGTCAGCCGTTCTGACGAGCAGGCAGAAGAAAACGCAATGATCTGAGAAAAACCTTCAGAATGTATTTCAAGGGAAAATAACCATATCAAACAGTGCATTAAAATGATTCTATTTTTGAAAAGGAAAATAAATATGTAAATAAACACATACAAAAAGTCCCGAAGGAGGTCAGCTGAACTGCGAATAGTGCTTACTTCTGAAATAGGATTAGTAATGATTTTTCCTTTCTTTGCCTGTACCATCACACCCCGTAGAATGGTGTGTGGCCAGTGATGGGTGCGTATGTGGCAGGGGTCCCACAGGATCATCCCGCCTGGTGATATTGTCTTCATTCGTGTCAGCATCCTGTGACATCTGCAAGATGATCCTGAACATCTGGCGCCATCATTCTGCAATGCCTAACCCTGTTTCTGTGTCCTCCAACATGAACCTGCATTGCTTTTCAGGGTGCAGAGGATGAACTCTCACTACATTGTCTGGGCTGGCTTTGCCCTATGGTGCTCAAGAGATCTTCCTACCTCAGCCTCCCGAGTAGCTTGGGCCCCGGGCACTTCCAACCATGACCACCTGATTGTTTTTTAGCTAAGAAAAAGGAAGCAAATCATTTAAACTTGATATTTCTCACCATGGTCCCAAACCTGTGTGCCAGTATAAGATCTTCTCCCATGGTTTCTTTTCTCAAGGTCTTCACTATTTTACTCACGATGACTACAGCTACTTAATAACTTACAGCTTCAGAAAATAAATGTTTTATTTCCCAGAAAAGAGAGGGGCTGCACCTCAAAAATGCATGTTACGTAGTTGCATGGAAATGTGTGATAACAAAATATCCTAGCATTATATTTAAATTTTAGATCCACGCCAGATTATTAGAGCAGACTTCTATAGAGGTTGCAAGAATGACAATGGACAGCAAGTAGAGACACACCTCCGTCCTGCTGTTGAGGACCATCTTGGCTTTGGTATGGGAGGCAAGACATGTGCGTGGGAAAACGAAGAAGTATGTGCAGTCAGTGTTGACGAGAGGGTGGAGTGTGCTGGAATAATTCAGAAAACCACCAAATCTGGAGGTAAAGAAAGGACAGAGAAGGACAGGAGTTCCCCCAGGAAGCGAGGAGGACATTTCCTGTGACGGCTGCTTTGGGGACAACTTCTCAGTAACATTCAACCTTCCTTTCGTGTGAGGCTCCATATTTCTAGCACAAAGAGGCTCTTTGCCCTTTTCTTTCTGCCCATGAAAATTTTCCCTTTCACCTAAAATGAAAGTGTATTAGAGTTAGGATTATTTAATCCTTCACTTTAAAAAAAAAAAAGACTGAACAGTTAAAATGAAAAGTTTGAATTATGTGCATGGTGATATTTATATGTTTAAGAAATGAATTTCTTGAGCATAACACTTCTAACATTGCCAGGCTTGCAGTTAATGACTAAATAAATGATACTAGTTTTTGCTTTTAGTAAATATTCTCTCTGTATTATCACTTATTCTCTTATGGGAGCCATCGCCTGAATCATAAACTCAGCACAGAGAATTGTTTTAAGTTTATTTTATGCAATATTTAGTAGAAACTTCCTATAACATCCATTAGGGGAGATAATGGGTTTCTTTCCTTTTCTAGAAGGTCTGTGGTCCTACAGCAATCATAAAATGAGCATTTTATACACTCTGGAATTGGGTCTACCCAAGTTCCAAATTGTGCAGATTTAGAAATAGGCACGAGAACAATTTTCTGCTCTTCTGTAAATATCCAGCTTTTTATCACTGCCTGTTGCAGAGAAGAAAAA
Organism: Petromus typicus; assembly: GCA_004026965.1. Lineage (NCBI taxonomy): Eukaryota > Metazoa > Chordata > Mammalia > Rodentia > Petromuridae > Petromus > Petromus typicus. The sequence continues at coordinate 9,479 of PVIR01034792.1, read as the reverse complement.
TATGTGCTGTGTAAGACAAACTAACGGCAACCCCATACAGGTCTGTGTGGAGCTGTGAATTATGAGTCAGTGGGGTAAACTGAGTCTGTGGCCAGTGACTTGGCCAATGAGATGCAAGCTGAGCGCGTCGGATCCAGGTCTAGATATTTATCTCTCGGCGGCAGCAGCCTCATGGACAATAGTATGCACAGGCCATCGGGAGCCAAGCCACTCCTGCTGCACCGTGGAGAAGAGACGAGCACGTGTGAGCACTGAGGCCACCAACTCACTTCCGCCCCGATGTCAAGATGCGCGTGGTGAGAAGGCGGAGTCCTCCTGCTCCAGACTCTGGATTTTTCCCACAGCACCTATCACCACCAGTATTAATCATGCTTCTCCAGAGAAATAAAATCAATAGGATCTATCAAAGCATAATAAGAAAGAGGAGAAATATTATGGGAACTGGCTCATGAGGCCACAGAGACCAAGAAGTCCTACGATGTACCGTCTGCAAGCGAGGGAGGTACAGACCTGGTGGTGGAATTCAGTCTCAGTCTCAACGCCGGAGAACCAGGGGAGTGAAGAGAGTTAGCCTCAGACCGAGGCGACAGGCCTGAGGGGGGAAGGTAGGTCCCAGAGTGCCAGAGCCAGAGACCAGAAGCCCGGATGTCCCAGGGGAGAAGACAGGAGCACATGCCAAGAGCAGGGCGAGTGTCCACCACTGTCTACCTTTCTTCCTACCCAGGTGCTCGGCGAATTAGGTGGTGCCCACTGGCACTGGTGAAGATAGAACTTCACTCAGTTTGCCAGTTCAAATGTTAATCTCTTCCAGGTCCTCAGAGACACCCAGACGTAATGTTATCTTTACCACCTGGGAATCTTTTAGCTCAGTCAATTGGCACATAACTAACCATCCAACATCTACTTATCTTCCCTATCATCCATATATTTCCCTCTTTTTTATTCAAATATTTATTGGTACATTATGAATATACATCATGGCATTCAACATGGAGAGTTTGTATCAGAATACGACACAACTTGATTCTCATTTTTTCCTATTCCCTCACTCACCTTGCAACCTCCCATCCCCTATATACATAAGCTTTGTTTCCTTTTTTATTACTATCACATTCTTTTCCCTTCATTATTTACCCATACACCCTATTCCCTTTTAAATATTTTCTATTTCACAATATCAACTATATATACTAGAACTCATTTGCATCTTCATTTTCTCATCCCAGAGAAACAATACAATATTTATACATCTGTAACCTATTTATTTCACTTATGAGGATGTCCTGAAGGTACATCTATTTGAGTAAGAATGACTCAAACTTATTTTTAATGACAGAATAATACTCCATTCTATAAAATAACCACATCTTCTTTATCCAGTCTCCTGCTGTTGGACATTTTGGTTATTTCCAAGATTTAGCAATCACAAACTGAGCTTCTATAAACATGGGTGCACATATGTTGCTGTGATATGAATCTTTTAATTCTTTTGTGTATATACCTAGCAGAGGAATGGCCAGCTCAAATGGGATCTTCAATCCTAGCTTTTTGAGGAATCTCCACACTGATTTCCACAGAGGCTGTACAAGTCTACGCTGCCACCAACAGCAGAGAAGAGTTCCTTTTTCTCCATAGCCTCGCCAATATTTGTTGGTGATGAGTTCTGAGATAGCAGCAATTCTTTGTGGAGTGAGATGAAATTTCAGTGTTATTTGCATCTGCAACTCTCAAATGACTAGTGATGTTGAACATTTCTTCATATCTCCCTCCTTTAACTGCTCTAGGAAGCAGGGACCTTCACTGTTTTTGTGTGGTATGGTCCCTGCCTCCTTTCACCAGTGTAGTCCACCACTCAATAAATCTTGATGAAAGTGAATTATGCCCAATATCTCTGACAACACCTACATTGCAGTAGATAGTCATTAAATAATTTCTGAATGTATAAATGCTAAATGAGTTTTATCTCATTTAATTTTATATGATAGACAATATTACTTCAAATGTATAACTGAGGAGGCTGAGGCTTGAAGAGGTGTGGTAGCTTGCACAATATCATAAAGCAGGACAAGGTGGAAACACGAGTCAAAACTACTTCCATCTAGTAGTGAAACTCTTACAATTAGGCAAAGCTGAACAGAATTGTTTAATGTGTAATTTGGAAAGAGACCCACTGAGAGTGCATAGATTTATTGATATTCACATATAAATTTAATTATAGCTTGTAAACACTAATAGCCTAGAGGAAAAGAGTCTAAGAGCTGGTCTAGGTTCTCTTTTGTAGTTACCTGTTTGTCTTCAGATTGCTCGCACATCATCAACATGTATTAAATAATTATTGAGTACGCATTTTGGTCAAGCCCTGCACATCAGTTAAGAAGAAATGACCTGTCTCCATGGAGTTTATAATCTTGCAGTGGAAAGAAATAACAAGCAATGTATGAAAGAACAGAGTAGGCTGTGTGTTACGTTATGACATAGTGAGTGTTGCGGGTCTCTCAGGGAGCTGAGCAGGGTAAATGGAATCACAGTGCAAGGAACAGGAAAGGGGAGACTCCAGGCCAGTATTCAAAAGATGCGTACAATAAGCACAATGGCTGGAGACGTCCAGGTAGAAGGAGTGACCAGCTCCCAGGCTTCATACAGAAGTGCGCCTGGAATATGTAAGAATGACAGCAGCCAGGATGGCTGCAATGTGGTACACAGGAGATGGAATTAAGAGGCAGGGTCAGCACCATGGCTTGGGTTAAGGGTCTCTAAGGCCCGTGTGCTAAAATCTTGGCTGCCAGTCTAGCAGTGTTGGGAAGTAGTAGAACTCTGAAGAGGCAAGGCTTAGTGGAGGCAGTTAGGTCTCTGACAGTGTGCCATCCATGGGGATACTGGGCTTCCTTACTGTCCTCTACTGTGTTGTCACATGCCCAGCAGCAGTGATGCCACATGACCATGGATGGGGAGCTCTGAAATCAAGCCAAAATAAATCCTTCTATTTTATAAGTTTACTACCCCAGTTATTGTGTCATGGCAACACAAAGCTGACTAACACAGTAAGGAAGGCAATGAGACCAATCCTGCAGCACAGGGTTAACTACACAAGGACATAGCTTATATCCTGGGACAGACAGAAGCTACAGGAAGGTCTTAACAGAGCAAGGCACACAACATCAGGAGTCATGATACCCACATGAAAGATAACTGCATCACAAAAACCATCCTGCAGGCAATATCTAGTGGAAAATATTCTAGTTACAAGGCAAAGAATCAAGAGAAGAAGTGAATTAATAGGCTAATAAGTATCTGATACTGCAGAAACGAAGAACAGAACATGTACTTTTTCATGTTGGGAGGGCAGGAACTTGCACATATTAATTCTGTCTGCTGCTGGGCACACTTAAAGCCACCTGTACAGTTGTCCCCACCTAATCCACAGTTCACTGTTTGTAGCCTCCGTTTTCTATGATTAGCTGTGATCTAAAAACACTGGAAAAGTCCAGAAACAAACAACTCATACCTTGATATTGCATACCACTCTGAGCAGTGTGATAAAGTCCTGTTCTAAGAATAGTAATGTCCTTTTTTCCAGTGGGATATACTCCCATGTGGTATATACTATCTGACTATGAGTCACTGAGCAGGTGTTCTGGTTCCTAGATCACTGTCATGGTCCCCGATAGTTTAAAGCTGTGTCACCGTGACAGCATTCACCTCAGCGTCACATTTACCTCCCTTCATGACATCCCTCTCACTCCATCCCAACAGGAATGATGAGTGCAATACAATGAAATGTTTTAGCACATTTAGCTTGTATTATGGTACATTGTTTTAATCATTCTATTTTATTATTAGCTAGTATTGCTAATCTTTTACTGCACATAAGTAAGCTTGTCATAGGTATGTACATATAGGAAAAGACACGGTACACAAAGGTTCGGTACTGTCCTTGGTTCTAGGCATCCTCTGGGAGACACAGATTTCTTGTCCCCCAGACAAGAGGCCACCACTGCACATGACTTCAAAGGTTCCAGGGGCCATGGTTTGAGAACCCGTGCTAAGTCATTCCCTTGTCCTCAAAGGGTCTCCACTCAGCGTCACTAGAAGATGAGATGCCTCCTCACTAAGACCCGCAAGGAGGATGCCAGAGCAGAAGACGCTGGACACGGCACCCCTTTGACACAAGTGGACATTCTTGGGTGCACCTTGATCTTCATACATCAGTGGAAACAACACAGCGGTACCATCCTCTCAAATCACTTAAGGTAGGGAATAGCTTTTATATTGAATCAGGCCCATGATTAATAGGAATTAAAGAGGACCGAGGAGATATGAAGTGCTTCTTATTTGCAGCAAGCTGTGTATTAAATTTTTCTGCTACAGTAATTTTTTCTTATTGCTGAATTGTGTATCTCCCACCCATCCCCAAATAGTGTATGTTGAAGTCTTAAAGACCACCTCCCCTGGAAGTCAGTTTGAATTTATCTCCTCTTTGGAGATAGACTTGTTGCAAATATATAATAAAATAAAGATGAGGTCCTACTAGAGTAAGATGGACCCTGATATAGTATGACTGATATCGCTTAAGATAGCTGACTGAAGACAAGAGGCACACGGACAAAATGGCAAGAGACCACACAGATGGGAGTTGTGCAGGTGTAGACCAGGAAGGTGTGGGCAAGGGAGGGTCCTCCAGGTCAGAGTGAGCGTGGAGTTACTGATGACTTGATCTGGAACTTCCAACCTCCGGACGAGCATCGACACATTCCTGCTGTGTAAGCCCCCTGGACACTTTGGTTGTAGTAGCCTCTGACAAACTAATACACTTCTATAAATGGTTCAGTTTCTATCAAGCACTTAAGACATACATTCATCAGACAGAAGTGTGCTGCCTTTTTTTTTTTTTTGTATTTTTTTGAGACAGGGTCTCTCACTTTGTGGTTCAGGCTGGCCCTGAGCTCAGCCTCAAACTCACATCACAGCAATCCTCCTGCCTCTGCCTCCCGAGTGCTGGGATTACAGGCGTGAGCCACCACTCCCGGCACTGTGGAATGTGGTAGTGATTGCTGCTGGGTGTGGGTCTCCACACCCAGTATAGTATGTGGTTAACCAGAGACTGAACCTGATTCCTTGCACTTGCAAGACAGGCCACTGAGCTATATCCCCGGCCCAGAAGTGGGCTGCCTTTTTAAGAAATCTATTTCTATTTCTTCTCTTTTTGAGGGACTTTGAACATTTCTCAATGAAGAAGCTACTTTCAAGTATAGTGATGCCAGTTTCCACTTTGCATGTATTTAATTATAATTTATAAATGAGAAGTACTCCTTACAAAACTATCCACCCTTAATCCATCCGGGATTCAAAGAGGCACTGAACTGAAACAACTCACTACCTCCACAGGCCTTAATAGATACACAGTTCTCTCCAAGAATAGCAGAGCATTCTTCTAAAATTAAAATAATCACTAAAGCTGGGTGACAGAATGCCTTTATGTGGGGCCTCCACAGGCCTCGCTATGCCAGATTTAATTAAGGAGTTTCATCTGCATCAATAAATTATTATCCAAGGTAAAATAAAAGTTATTCGATTTGTTCACACTCAATTTCGTTTAGGTGTACAATTAGTGGTTTAAGTCTATTGCAAAATAATTCAGCCAAGAAATCAATTTTAGCACCTACAAAAAAGCCCAACTGGGCTCTAATTACACTCTTCCAAACGCTAATTGCACACAGTTTTGGATGGAAAATATAGATATATGAGTATATGTCATCTCATTGTTTATTACCAAAAATTCTCCTTGCATAAAATATGGGGGGGGGGGATTATTTAGGACTCTCAAAGGATTCTGGTGTTCCTTTTAGAGTCTTTTTTTGGACTGGCTCATATTAGTAATTAATTGGCTTTCTTGGTTTTGTTTTCCCCTTTTCTTCTCATTCAAACAAAAGAAAGTAGGATGAAGCAGAGAACTCCATAGAGGAGGCAGCAGGGGCCAGAAAGCAATCAAAGTAGGACATGAGACCTCAGAAGCAAAGCCTGAGTTTCAGCAGGTAGGGGACAGGGAGAAACGGTTCCAATGCATGCAGTCTCAACATTTTTGACTGGGCTGTCCCATATCAGTGTCCTCAACCAGAGAAGTTATGGTTTTTATGTGTTATATCCTTCAAAGCTCATGTTGAAATTTTAATGTTATCATGGATGTGAGTATTGGGGGCGGGACATTTAAGAATCCTTGGGGGTTAATTATTCCCTTCTGTGAGCTACTGGGTTCATGCTTGCAACAGTGAGTGAGCTCACACACCACTGGTCTGGTTACTGTACCAGTGGGTTCCTACAAGCAAGGTCATCCCTCACACATTGCCCCTGACACCTGCAGGCCTGTATCCTTTCCATTGTGCACTGTGCCATATAGAGGAAGAGTATAGTGATGCCAGGGATGTAAGGAGGAGGCTCTCACCGGGAGCTGAGCAGAAACACCCGTCCAGTTTTGGATTTCCAGCCTCCAGAACCATGCATTAAACAAACTCCCTTTACCAAGGCCCCCGCCTCAGGTATTCTGTTACAGTAACAAAACACAGGCTGACACAGAGAATGAGCAGCTTATACAATAGTTGGCAAGAAAAACATTTCTTTCCAGGTAATAAATTATATATATGGTGCAAGCAGTCAATAATGTGACTGTATTTGATGAGGAACAGTGGCTTTTATTTTTATTTACTTATTTTTTTTTAGGTTTTTTTTTTTAAATTGAAATCTTTATTGGTACATTACATATATACATCATGATTGCATTCAACAATGAAAATTTGTACGAGTATATTACACAATTTAATTCTCATTTCTTCCCATAACCCTGCCCACCCTACTACCCCCACCCCCCATATACATAAAATTTGTTTCCTTCCTTTTTGTTATAATCTCATTATTTTCCCCCCTTCACTCCATTACGCTTTGAGTGTTTTCTATTTCACAATATATAACATACATTCTAGAACTCGTTTATAGCTTTGTTTTCTCATACCAGAGAAAAGATACGATATTTACACATCTGTGACCTATTTATTTCACTTATAAGGATGTCCTCAAGGTACATCCATTTAAGTATAAATGATTCAAACTTATCATTTTTTATGGCAGAGTAATACTCCATTCTTTTTTTAGGTTTTTTGAGATAGGATCTCACTTTGTGGTTCAGGCTGGCCCTGAGCTCAGCCTCAAACTCACATCACAGCAATCCTCCTGCCTCTGCCTCCCAAGTGCTGGGATTACAGGCGTGAGCCACCACGCCTGGCACTGTAGTATGCAGTTGCTGCTGGGGTGAGTCTCCACGCCCAGTACTGTATGTGGTTAGCCGGGGATCGAATCCGGTCCCTGCACTTGCAAGACAGGCACCGGAACCACTAGCTAAATCCCTAGCCCAACAGTTGCATTCTTAAATAGGTTGTTCCTAGGGTTTTAATGATTCCTGGAGGCTTCAGATCTAAACATTCTAAATAAAGCATCTGGAGCAATTTAAGAATACAAAATCAGATATATTTGACCTGAATTTTGGTATTTTGACAGTATCTTCTTATTCTCTGCCAGTGTTGCACTCACCGTGACAAGGCCTTGAGTTTCATTTGTGTAACAGGTCACTTAACGAAGACCTGACATACTCATCTCTCCTCGTGAGACACTGTGAGTGATTACTCCTACCCTGCCCATTTCACAGCTGAAGAGGAAACCAGCTGAATGGAAGAACTAGAGGACTAGAGAATTCATTCCTCCCAGGCCCCACAGCTGTGGCAGCTCCACATTTTAACATTATGCATATTTGACATTTGCATTTCACAACCAGCGCTGAATGCTACAACCAGAAGAAATATTGTAGTACGGACTGCAGAGTTATTTTGCAAACAGTCTTTTTACCGAACTATTGAGAGAGAGCCTTCTAAATGTCTCAGCACCATATCCTGAGCACTGGGGCAGTTGCTCAGGATGACAGATGAGTGTTCTCCTGGGACCCTTGCTCTTATAAGGATACCTGCATGTCTCTTCAAGATGCCCAGGTGTGCAAAGTGGTGAGTGAACTGTTTAAGAAAATGAAGATGAGAAAGGCAGGGGTGGTAGTGAGAAGAACAGAAAGGCTTCAGTTTCCCCCGAAGCTGACCACCAATGGGCCCACTCATGGGACTTCCTGACTGTAGCACTAACTTGGCAAAGCAAAGACAATGAGTGTAGTGTGTCCAGGAGAGGGAAGGTGAGCAGTTGGAACAGAATTCTCATGAAGAGCTGTTGAAGGAACTGGGAGCATTTGGTCTGACTAGAGCCATGGTGGGGAAACCTGTCATTGGAGACCCAGCAGGAGAAGGTGGGAGAGGTTCTTGGGGGGCTACACAGGGCACAGTGACATCATTGAGAAAAGATCGCCAGGAAGGAAAGTTCACCTTCATTTCGGAACCAGACTTGTAACAATTAAAAGCAACAAATGGTGGTCAGAGTGTTCTGCAGGACTTTCCACTCTTGGTGGGAAGTATGCACGTAATGACTAGATTGCCATAATTTTTTAAAAAACAGCACATGAATTTCAACTAAATAATTCTGATGTATTTTCGGCACTTAACTGCAGAACATGTCCACCTCTTCCTTGCCAATATTAGGGATAAGCAAATGTCTAGCCTGCTTAGTTTTTGAACTTCATAAACTTAGGAAGGGGGTAAAATGATAGATAATATAGTTGGGTGGGTGGATGGGAGGATGGATGGATGGGTGGGTGGGTGGGTGAATGGAAAGACAGGACAAAAGTTCTACTTGGACTCCTGGTCGACTAGGATTATCTGTTGGTGTCTGCTAGAGATGTCTCCACTGCGCAGCCACTCTTTCCATTTGCTATGAACTCAGGGTCACTGGAGAGCATCATTCCTTTGCTGGCTCCTTCTACTCTGGCTCCTTGTCTCTGAAGAATGACATCAAGCCCTAGTAGGAAATGAGAAGTGCTGATGGGAAATCTGTGACTGCTGCTTCTCCTCTTAATTCGAGCATAGACTTTGTGTCTCCTGAGTACGTCACACTCTGCAGTGCTTAGTGAGGTCTTGCTGAGTGAATTTCATGACTTGAATGAGTCAGTACATGAGTGTGACTATTAGCTTAACAGCTATTTGTGGGAATAATATTCCAAGCTTTAAGAAGAAAAGAGAAAACCAAATCCAGAATATCCTTTGAAGCCTGGAGAGCCCTTAGAAGTTAGTGAAAAGCCCATTAGTCATGATTCTTTAAAGCACTCTTAGCAAAGTGGAAATAGAATGTTTTCTTAACTTACTTTTTATGTCTAAAATTATATAGCATGTATCATATAAAATTATTAAATAAATATTAAACACAATTTCTTTAAAATAAAAAATATCACTCATCATTGCCACCATCAATGAAAAAATTTACTGATGCTCCTATGTTATTAATAAGATAAGAAAAAGAAATAAATGGTATGAGGACTATACAGTATAAAATAATACTGCATT